>SNQJ01S0005675.1:87169-109747 GCA_010110895.2 Picea sitchensis | reverse complement strand
ACTAGATCCTAGACTGAAGCAATATGCCAAAGTACTCTTCTGATCAAGAACATTGCCGACCCAATTTGAATCTGAATATCCATATAACCCAAACTCATGGTCTATCACATACCTAAGACCATAATATAATGTACCCTTAAATTATCTCATCACATGTTTTTCTATGACCAAATGAACCTACCTAGGATGCTCCATATATTGACTCAAGATGTTCACAAAAAAACATATATCCGGTCTTGTGTTTTTCAAGTTCATCAACGAACCCACCATATCCCTGTATAAAGTAACATCCACGGTCTCTGAAGTTGTATCCTGCAACAACTTCATAGTTTATACCATAGTTTTAGCTATTTCCTTGCAATCCAACATCCAAAACCTCTTCGGGATTTATACTCTATACTACCCTTGATTAAAAAAGATCTCATCCTATATCTTCCATACCATGGGACCCAAAAATTAATTCATCATCCTCAGATATTTCATCTCAAACTTAGCAGCCAATTTTTCTCTTACACTTAAGAATAACTTCCGAAATTACATAAAATCTCAACACTCCCTCTTAATGAGGAAGGTATTATATCCGAAATAGATGCTAACACTGTTTCCATCCACACGAGCTCATGATCATTGACTATCAGACACATGAATCTATACATCAAAGGAAATCTGTAACGTCCCCAACCACCAACAGGCCAGGAAACGCCCCTACTTGGACACTTTGCTTAGCTCAACTAGCTCTGATACCAATTTGTAAGACATCTCGACCTTAAACAACAGTCCAGGCCATGCCACTGAGTAACTTTTTGGAAATAATTACATATAAAACTTAACCAGAAGATAGAGATAACATATGGTATTCACACTTATACATATATATCTATCTAATGCAATTAAACATAAGCAACATTTAACCCATACATGCAACATACATATATACAGGAATTACTCATTAATTATAATGAAAATACAAATACACATCATACAACAAACACATAATTGGTACTTATATTTTAATAGATGACCACTAATGGCGTGCAGACCTTCCACGAACCTCCTAGCCTTAGACCACGCTGCTCATCACACTCAGCAGTGGGTCACCCCCGATCTGGGACTAAAATCCACCAGGAAAGGGAATTCTAGGCTTGGCAAGGACAACAAGGAAGTTGCATAGAAAAACATGAGGGATCTTTTATCCCAGGAGCCACTTACGCCCACAACCCACAAACCCTCATTCCCCACATGCCTACTCCACCCCAGGAGGGTACACCTTCACTAATACAAGTCCATCAACTACTACACCTCTCTTACCTTGGGCTTCAACAACAGGCTGGACCAAAAGTCTTAGAGTACTGTAGTTGCTACTGGACTCCCTTCTAGGAGAACTCACTTCCCAACAAACTCTCTCACCTGGGAGAGTTTCTCACAGGCCCGAAAACCTGCTTCTTCAATTTATCTCCCAAGAAATACAACAACAACATTCAACTACACATGGGTGATGACAACAACAGAAAATGGGTATGAACACCTAAAATGGCAACAACCGAACACTAAGACACATCACGGCTCATGCGAATACAATTGCGTTGGGATTCACAGGAAACACACAAGATAACTCAAGTACGAATGCAGGATTCCAAAAGTGTGTACTATATAAAAAGGCAATGAAGATGGAGAATTGGTTCAATGCGTGAATCCTTGGTCATTCGTGAAGGTGACCGACTTCCAAAGAAACATAAGGGTTGTGAAGAAAAAAACTCCAAACTGGTCTAGACACAAGGATGGAAAACAATGCCTCACTGGGAAGTGAACCCCCCAATGAGATGGATTTCCCAAATATAAACTGCATGCACCCAATTTGACACATGTCTTCCTAAAGTCGCATGAGTTCCACTTAGCACTCATTCCCCTTTCTCCCAAGAACTTAAGACAACACAGATTATGTCAACAATAGCTTTTTTGGGAAATAATAAAATATTATTCCCTTAGAGGTAATCCCTCTAGATTATCCCCTAGGCCTAGACACTTAGCCCCCTCCCAAACCCTACTTAGTGGAGCTTAGTCCCCTATAAATCTTCTTCATGGTCAGTCTACATGCAACAATGTAATTTTATTAATGATGCGAGTGTTTATATATACAAAATCAGGCTCATTGGCCTTAGCATATGGCTCACCAGCCTAATGAACACATAATTCTCTCAGCTTATAATCACTCGACTCACTAGCCTATAAACATAATTACAATTCAACAGGGGCTCAACCTTGGGGTGTTACAATCCCCTCCCCTTATTTTTGCACTGTCCTCGGTGCAAATTATTTACAACATAACAGTAAGATTTCCAAAACCTTAAAAAATATGTGGGTACTCTGCCCGTATGGCATCTTCATGCTCCCATGTTGCGTCCCCAGGACCATACTAGGTCTAATGGACTTTTACAAGCCCTATGGATCGATTCCAGAGCTTCTTTCTTTTTCAGTCCAGTATACGCACTGAATGCACCTGCAAGATGCCTTCTTGCTCCACCTGAATCACATTCCAATCAATAACATGATTAGCAGCATGTATATATTTCTTAAGCAATGAAACATGAAACACATTGTGTATAGTCATGGATGCAGGTGATGCAAGAATATATGCAACTAGTCCAATCCTTTCTAGGATTTCAAATGGCCCATAATATCTAGCTGCCAACTTGGAACAGTTTCCGAGCTTCAGGGAACTTCTGTTGGATTTCACTTTCAAGAAAACATGATCACCAACTTTCAACTCCCTGTGGGTTCTACCTTTGTCTGCATAGATTTTCTGCGTGTCTTGGGCAACCTTCAAATTCTACTTAATCCTTAGCATTTTCTCTTCCATTTCCTTGAGAAACTCTGGCCCAATCATTTCCCTATCAACCAGGTTGTTCCAACTTATTGGTGTGTTGCACTTTCTACCATAAAGTGATTCAAATGGGCTCATCTTCAGTGATTCTTGATACCCATTGTTGTAGGCAAATTCTACCAAGTGTATATAATCTTCCCATTTAGATGGTTTTTCCATCACATACATCCTTAACATGCCCTCTATTACTTGGTTCACCCTTTCTGTTTTCCCATCAGACTCAGGATGATAGGCCACACTGAAGTTCACATTCGTTCTGAACCCTTTGAATAACCCTTTCCATAACTTTGAGGTGAATTTTAGGTCTCTGTCAGACACAATTGTCTTGGGAATACCATTCAATCATGCTACTTTCTTCATATAGATATCAACACCATCAATTGCCTTGTGAGTAGTCTTCAATGGAATAAAATGGGCAACTTTCGTAAGCTTATCCACCACCACCATGATGGAATCATGTTACTTATTTGTTCTGGGTAATCCTATGATGAAATCCATTGTCACCACTTCCCACTTCCACTCAGGAATGGAAAATGGCTGTAGAAACCCTGATGGGTGCCTATGCTCAGCCTTGAACTTCTGACACTCCATACATATAGCGATGTATTCTACAATTTCCTTCTTCATACCTGGCCAAAAATAATGACCCTTGACTGCTGCCACTGTTTTCTAATATCCATGGTGCCCAACATAAGGCACATTATGCATTTCCTTCAAGATCATAATTTTCAACTCCTGGGAATTAGGTACATAAATTCTATTTTTGTATAAGAGTGTTCCATCAACTTCCAATTTATAATTTTCCACTTTCTGTAGCATCTTACCTTACTGTAGCTTTGCTATCAATTCCGTGTACTGAAAATCTACATTTGCAGCTTCTGAAATTCTGCCTTTAATATCAGTTTGATACATGCTAATGGAAGTAGTATGTAGTTCATGCACTCTTCTGCTGAGTGCATCAACCACTTTGTTCTCCTTTCCTTTGATATGCTTGATATTAAATTCGTACTCACAAAGGAATTCCAACTATCTACTCTGCCTAGCATTCAAGGTTGGTTGATCAAACAAATACTTGAGACCATTATGGTCTGTCCTCAGTTCAAACCTCCTTCCCATGAGGTAGTGCCTTCATTTCTTCAAGGCATGCACTATCGCTGCCAACTCCAAATCATGAGTTGCATAGTTCTTTTCATGATCCTTCAACTTTTTGGATTCATAACATACCACAAACCCATTTTGACTAAGGATTCCACCCAGTCCTTCTTTGCATGCATCTGTACACACTACAAAATATTCATTCGGATCTGCAATCCTCAGGATTGGAGCACTGGTTAACAACTGCTTCAATTGCTGGAAGCTTCTTTCACATTCTTCTGTCCATTGAAATTTCATCTCCTTCCTTTGCAAGGAAGTGATGGGGTGAGCTATCATTGAGAACCCTGTAATGAACCTTTTGTAATAGCTAGCTAGACCCATAAAGCATTAGACTTCTGTCACATTCTTCGATGCTGACCATTATCTTATGGATTCTATGTTCCCAAGATCCATGGCTATCCCATCCTTCAAAATGATATGCCCCAAGTAATGGATCTTCTTTTGATAAAATGAGCAGTTGCTCAATTTGACATATAGTTGGTGCTTTCTTAGCACCTGCAACACCATCTTCAGATAATGTTCATGATCTTCTTCTGACTTGGAATACACTAGGATGTCATCCAAAAAGACTACGACAAACTTGTCTAGATGTTCCCTGAATACACCATTCATTAGGCACATGAAAACAACAGGTGCATTTGATAACCAAAATGGCACCACTGTGAATTCATAATGACCATACCTTGTTTTGAAGGCGGTTTTGTTTATGTCTTCATCCTTTATCCTTACCTGGTGATACCCTGACCTGAGATCTATTATTGAAAATATCTTGGCATCCTTCAACTGATCAAAGAGATCATCGATCCTTGGAAAATGATACTTGTTCTTAATAGTCACTTTGTTCAACTGTCTGAAATCGATGCACAATCTCAATGTCCCATCCTTCTTCTTCACAAATAGGACCGGGGCACCCCAAGGTGAAACACTTGGGGGTATATACCCCTTCTTCAGAAGTTCTTCAAGATGCAATTGTAGTTATTTCAGCTCTGGTGTACTCATTCTGTAAGGAGTTTTGACATTGGAGATACTCTGGGCATCAAGTTTATAGAGAAATCAATATCTCTCTTTAGGGGTAGTCCGGGTACCTCCTGGAACACATATTCAAAATATTTTAATATTGCATGGTATTCAATATTTCACACCTTATCCTTAGGTGCTTCTTCCATATGAGCTGCAAATATTTGGAAGCCCCTCTTGTAACACTTCTTCAGCTGCATTGCTGAGATTTCTCTCATAGTAACCATCCTTGGGATTGCCTGCACTTTCCTTGGGTTTCCTTCCTCATCCATGAAAGTAAATTCCTTGTTACAATAGTCTAAGATGGCATGGTGCTGGTCCAACCAATCCATCCCAATTAGACAGTCATAGGAACCTAAAGGTAAGATGTTCAATTTATCCCTTGTGCTCAGTCCATTCATGCCCACTGGACATGACTTAACCAAATCAACAACCTTTCTCTTCACTCCTGTAGCCAGTTTCACTAACCAAGATTTTCCATGCTTTCTTCTTGGAAAATGCAAACTTTCCACCATTTTAGGATCTATATAACTATGACTAGCTCTTGAATCAATTAAAATATTAATGGTTTGGTTGTTGATCATACCTTCCACTTCAATCATATGTGACTGATATTCTGCGTGATTGTTTTTTAGGGATGCATATATCCTTGGTACACTTCTGCCCATGGCCTCCACTGTTTCTGTCTATTGAACATCGTGGACAGTTCTCACTTTGTCATTTCTGTGGGGGCAATCTCTGTACATATGGTTTCTTTTACAACCCCAACATTCCATAGGGGGTTGTCTTGGAATTTTACCACCTACTTCAGCCTTCCTGAGCTCTCTAAAACCTAGCTATCCTTGAGGGCTATTCCTGAAAAATGGTGGTTTATTTCCCTTCTGCCTCTGATCTCTCTTAAACTTCTTCTTTCCTTCCCAAGATTTTTTGAAAGTAGGCTTTTCTTTTTGCTGATCATATAAGCATTTTCTCTCCTTATAGTTTCTTCCATAGTCTTCGGGGAATCATACTAGATCTTTTCACTGATGGACGATGGCAAACCACTCAGATACCTTTGAATATCAACTGTCTCGTCCTTGATGAAGGGGACATATTTCAACAACTCCAAGAATCTTCTTTCATACTCATCAATGGACATACTTCCCATCTTGAGTTCGAAGAACTCTTTCATTTTCTTGACATAATACCTCTTAGTTAAGTACTTCTTTTCAAAATGTCTCTTGAATTCCCTCCATGTAACATTCTTCTCTTTGACGTGTTGTACTTGCACAAGTTGATCCCACCACATGGATGCCTTTCCTTTAAGTTGGTAAATGGAAATTATTCCCTCTACGAGAAGAATATTTCTGTAGTTGGAAATCTTTCCTCATTCCCAACAACCATGTCTCAACATATTCATCTTTCTTGTCTTCTCCATCAAAAGTAGGAGGCTTGATTTTATTCATTTCACTCTTCAGTTCATCCACTCCAGATCTCCTATGCTTTCTGGTAGGATATGGGCTTGAACTACTGTGTGCCCTTCTATTAGAGTGCCCTTGGGAGTGATGATGGTGTCTTCCAACACTCCTTGATTTCCTCTTTTCACTAGGAGACCCGTGACTTCCTGATTTACTGGAGTCACTCTCCTTATCCAATTTATTTTCTATTCTTTCCAGGCTATGTATCAACTTTATGTTGAATTCTCCCTGTTGCTCCCTGTATTTCATGAGCTTTCTGTTATCTTCTCGGTGAGTTTACATCTTTCTACAATATTTCTATTATTTTCATCATGTCTCCCCCCTCATCTATCTCTTCTCCATGCCCATTGGAGTTTGATCCTTCAAATCCCAAATGGACATCCATTCCTTTAGCTTCATTTTCTGAACTGAAAGCATTCTGTGCCTCCTCCATTTCTCTACAATACGTGGCAATTCGGTTCGTTTTTGACAATTGTTAACTCTGCAAACACAATGTGCAGTCAATCGGATTTTGTCAGGCCATAAGTAATTAACGAATTCCACAGTATTCATAAACCAATATGATTCAAGAAAAATTTCAGATTCCATTATGTGGTTCTTGAACAATCAAGAATCCCCATAGATCTTTTCTTTCTGATTTTTTCTCTGTTCTACAATAATTTTTAGGAACTAGTCCCTTTCTCTTAGCCCCCAACCCATGCGACCACGGGCTGTGGCCAAACGCTAAATCGATAGGTTCTTACTAGGGACTTCAGGTCTCGAGCTTCAGAATTTTTCAAAGAACATCACAACAAATCTCTCGGAGTTCTGAATTAATGAACTGGCAAAGTGGGGTGGATCAACAGTCCACGACTACCCAACATCCAATGGCTGGCGCTCACTATGGAACCTCAGGCATCTGAGCTCTGGGACTTCAAAGCTTTGGAGCTTCAGAAATTTGGAGGTTCATTGCTTCAAAACTTCGGAGGATTTCACATATGCACACCCCAAACTGTTAATCTCCAAACAATTCCATGTCAACTTTGGTGACGTCAATACGTCTCGTCACCTCGGCGTTATGAAACTTTTGAAAGTTCTTCCTTTTGTTCCCTTATGAAACATTCTTCCGAGGTGTCAAGTCTTCAGACTTCAAAACTGACACCATGCGTCCACTGGGACCCACAGTTTCCATACTTGAACTAAGATACCGAATAGTCACCTCACTTAACACCTTTCAAATTGTGGGGGCATGCAAAGCCGATTTGGAGTAACCCGCCTTTCATCTCACAATTCTTCTGATGCTGACACATAACCCCCTGGTAAAACCGTGGTTTGGATTGCGAGAACACCTTGGGGAATTAACTCTCGTGCAACTTGGGTCCCCGCAATGCCTCCTGGCCATCGATCTTGATGTATTTTGATCAATGCTAGTGTGGGTCCACCGACCTTTAACTAAGTCATGTAACCTCAGGTTCCACATAGTATCGCTGACAACACTCCAAGTGGGGGCACTTGGCAGGCATAGGAGAGATCCATGTCACCTCTAGGTGACGTCATCATGACTCACCACTTTAGATCTTTGGGATTTGGAGCTTCGGGCTTTAGGAGTTCTCGCCTCCGCACCCACTGATTTTCCCGAACGCCGAAATCCCGAACAACCAATCTGCTGACACTTGTCCCTCTTGACGGACGATCCGGATTAACTCCGGAATTTGGAGCTTTGGATACTTGTGACTTTAGCCCCTTCCACTTTATAACATGTAACTTCGCCTAAGTTGTGAAGTCCAAAGGCTTCCAGGTTAACCCTCCTGCACTTTCTCCAGATCTGACGGTCGTAAAGGATTTCCCTTTTCTCGAACAGATCCTACGACCAACATTACTTTGTGGACCAACACCACGTCTTTTGTGGTTTTATAATACCACTACACCTCCTGAGCTTCGTAACATGACTAAGGTGACCTCTCAACACTTAGGAATGTTATGAAGTTCGAAATTGGTTCCTCTTGACACAATTTCCACCCGAAACCTTGGTTCTCATGACCAGTTATCCTGCCCATCCAGGCTCAGTTTTGAAACCATGCCTCTGATACCAATTTATAACGTCCCTAACCATCAACAAGCTGGGAAACGCTACTACTTAGACACTTCGCTTTGCTCAACTAGCTTTGATACCAATTTGTAAGACATCCCATCCATAAACAACAGGCCAGGCCATGCCACCAAGTAACTTTGTAGAAACAATTACATATAAAACTTAACCAGAAGATAGAGATAACATGTGGTATTCACACTTATACATCTATATCTATCTAATGCAATTAAACATAAGAAACATTTAACGCATACATGCAACATACATATATACATGAATTACTCATTAATTATAATGAAAATACAAATACACATCATACAACAAACACATAATTGGTACTTATATTTTAATAGATGAACACTAATTGCGTGCAGAACTTCCATGAACTTCCCAGCCTTAGACCACCCTGCTCATCACGCTCAATAGTGGGTCACCCTCGAGCTGGGACTAAACACCACCGGGCAAGGGAATTATAGGGTTGGCAAGGACAGAAAGGAAGTTGCACAGAACAACAGGAAGGATATTTTATCCCAAGAGCCACTTACGCCCAAAACCCACAGACCATCATTCCCCACATGCCTGCTCCACCTTAGGAGGGTACACCTTCACTTATACAAGTCCATCGGCTACTACACCTCCCTTACCTTGGGCTTCAGCAACAAGCTGGACCAAAAGTCTCAGAGTACTGTAGCTTCTACGTGACTCCCTTCTAGAAGAAATCACTTCCCAACAAACTCTCTCACTTGGGAGAGTTGCTCACAGGCCTGACAACCTGCTTCTTCAATTCATCTCCCAAGCAATACAACAACAACATTCAACTACACATAGGTAACGACAACAACATAAAATGGGTATGGACACCTAAAATGGCAACAACCGAACACTAAGAAACAACACAGCTCATGTGAATACAATTGCGTCAGGCTTCACAGGAGACACACGGGATAACTCAAGTACGACTGCAGGATTCCAAAGGTGCATACTATATATAGAGGCGATGAATATGGAGAAATGGTTCAATACGTGAATCCCTGGTCAATTGGGAAGGTGACCAACTTCCAAATAAACGTAAGGGTTGTGAGGAAAAAAACTCCAAACTGGTCCATATGCAAGGATGGAAAACAATGCCCCACTGGAAAGAAAGCCCCCCAATGAGTTGGCTTTCCCAGCTATAAACTGCATGCACCCAGGTTGACACATGTCTTCCTGAATCTGCATGAGTTCCACTTAGCACTCATTCCCCTTTCTCCCAGGAACTTAGGACAACATGGTTTATGTCAACCATAGCTATTTTGGGAAATAATAAAATATTATTCCCTTAGAGGTAAGCCCTCTAGCTTAGCCCCTAGGCCTAGACACTTAGCCCACTCCCAAACCCTACCTAGTGGAGCTTAGTCCCCCATAACTCTTCTTCGTGGTTGGTCTACACGCAACAGTGTAATTTTATTAATGATGCGAGTGTTTACATATACAAAATCAGGCTCATTGGCCTTATCATCTGGCTCACCAGCCTAATAAACACACAAGTCTCTCATCTTATAACCACTCGGCTCACCATTCTATAAACATAATTACAATTCAACAAGGGCTCAACCTTGGGGTGTTACAAAATCCATAGTGACTTCACAACATGCATCTAGGGCCGGTAGGTAGCTCTCTAATAGCTAAAACATGTCACCATGATACTATCCCATTTCTTGTAGAAAACATATGAAGCCATAACTCCCTCTGAGGATATATAGTATTCGAAGTCATCTTCTCCCTCTACATGCATTGACCTCCTCTTCTTCTTCATTACATGGATGTGCACAACTCTATGTATGGATAGTCTTGCTCCATTTGGCTTCCCGTGACTGTCATTATGGCTCCTTCTCAGAGCTATTACCTGTGACCTTCCCGGAACAAGAAACAAGAACAACAAAAATCATCTCCTAGAGGAGATCAATTTATCTTGTGCACAACTATATATAGTGACCCTCGAAATGATATGTCTTCTACTATTACCAACACACATCCATCAGATACTCAATGTCATACGACTAACCATGTTGATTTTCTAGTGTTAAATTAGACAAACACAATTTTCTGCAAGTGGTAATTACTTCCAACAATATTACTTTAGTAAACTCTAGAACATCACTAAGTAATTACACTCAGAAAATTTTAACTACTTAGAAACTTCAGTCTCTTCCTTAGATCAATTCCCACGTGTGAGAGAGAAAAAATATGTGTGTCTATTGTTGTGTCCTTAATAGTAATATTAAATTGATCCAAAAAGACACGTCTCTTTGAAAATTAAATTAAATTTTCTTTCTTATAAATAGTTGGACAATACCTCCCGTAACTACCTAAAGATTAATTTGGTTATAATCCATCCACATTGTATTCGACTTTGTTAAATTTTTCCTCCATAATTCATGCGATTCTTTGCATAAATATAGGTAGAAGTAAATATGCATTACATTCCTCATATTTAGGTAATTAGAAATTTTTACTAGAAATTACTGCCCACCATAATTTATGGAATTCTTTCTATAATTTAGGTAGGAGTAAAAAGTAAATATGTTGTCCATAGAGATTGCAACAACCCCATAAATACTCCAAAGATTTTTTTTTCTTGGGCCCTCCTGTGAGGGAGTCAAGCCCAGTCGCGCTCTGATACCATGTTGAATTTTCATAAGAGATGATATATGTATGTGAATGAATATCTTATTAAAATGACGAGTCTTCTATATATAAAGAACATATGGTGACCATGGTGACCGTCCATGAAGAGATGCATCCCTTAGGTAATAAATATATTTATACGTTGTATTATATTATACATATGATATAAATATATTTTATATTTATGCTTTATAGTGTATTATATATATTTATACTTTATATTATAAATATATTATTACATTAATAATATTTCTTAATAATTAATAAGCATATTATTAATTATCAATCTAGTAGAATGTCTTTCCGATGCTGCCCAAACATCAACACCTTCAACAAGCTAAGCAACACAACTTCTCCAGCAAGGAAAGCAACTCATCAAGATGCAGATTCAATAAATGCTTTTCCCTCTCCCTCGGGCACTCAACGTAATTAAGACCATTTCTTCCTAAAGAGGGAGGATTGATCCAGGTGGATATCCGTGGCCACCCACCTATTCCAACTAGCTCAAAACAATATTTTGGCAACTTGCTATTTTAGCAGTTTTCGGTTCCTAAACTTCCAGGGCCATTTTGAGGGCCTAAATGAATTTTTTTCACGATTGATAAGCTCAATGATAACCGAATATTGATCCCGAAAAATGAATATCCCTCGATGATACCTTTCCAACGAGCTATCGTGCACCCAAAATGAAGATTGTATGCCAAATTTACGCCCGCAGGAACTTGATACACCAAACTACCCAAAACGAGGTCCACAAAACTGTTGGTTTTTCATCTTCTAAGGTTAGGGTTTTGGATTTTCTTTATGTTAAAAAATGCCTTTAGGGCCTCATTGTAACCATCTTCTTGTAAATGTGAGTAGCCATCACATCTCTTCTCATAGATAAGCTGCCACCATTCTAGTGAGTCTTTCACTTTGTATTTCTAGAGTTTTGTACATTTCGCTCTTTAATAGAAATTGTGTATTACTGTATCTCTGTGTTTATGGTTGCATCTATGATATATATTTATTTTATATTATTGGATATCCGAGATATCTCTGTACATTCTTTATTATATCTCCACTCTCATTTCGTGCCGAAAATAATCCAGATCATTTTTCTACTTATTTTACCCATTCTCTTGAAAGTGTTGGAAGATTGTTCAAGGTTACAGATTCAACTGCTTTGATACCATATGATTTGTAAATGAGAGACTTATATCCCACTCCTTTCACCAACATATATCCCTACAAACATTTTTTTATTATCTTTGTACTTGGTGTAATTCTTATATGCTAATCATCAACATGCATGCATAAGAGGATGGATCTATTTTATACTCGGTACATTAGGTTCCTTGCTTCCAATTCATATTAAATAGAGAAACTGTTGTTTAATATAGGCACCCCAAATCAATTCTCAGGATGAATTTATCCTCTGTCTTGTCACACATCCAAAGCAAGAGTCAAAGGTAAAAAAAAATTCCAATTCAAATTACCAATTGAAGGGAAATTATACTATTGAGATGTGCCTCACAATACTTAGGTAATTATTTAGATGCTTATGAATCCATTAGGACATATCACCGATACATACAAATGACATATGTACTTATGTTTTAAATCAAAGTTGATGCTTGGAAGTTAGTCAATGACAAGTTTGAGTTGCTAGTTGAATACACTTAGATTTAAAAACCCAAAAGGAATATTAACCTCTATTGTAATGAACGACTTGAATCGACATTAGTTTGTGTATGGGTTTCAACTAAAAATACTTGTTTTTACTTCATTATGTCTAAGAGGGAAACATTAGGCTGGTCCCTTGTAATTTCCAAGGAGGCAATCAATGCAATGACAATGTTGATTTCATTTTTCTCTCCTACAATAATACCATAGAAGGCCAAGAATTTTCATTCAATTAATTACCAACAATCTTATTGGAGCATTCTCATTAACATATCACTTTCCTCTAATTTGTTTCTCGATTAAAGACAAAGTAATGAGGATGTAATTGTTTGCAAGGGAAGTTCTATGAAGTAATGATAAACAACCATTCAACACAGGCTATGATAACTGGAAATTCACATTACTTTGGATATATATAGCTACATTGAGTGTTGGTATTGTCAACTCAAATATTGCAAAGAGATAGTTGTAGAAAATGGTTGAATAAACCAATCAATGATGGATTTAGAATTGTATTGTTGTAGCATGTGGGTTTCATAAAATTTGAACCACAATTCCATGCCATCAATAAGATAAGCAAATAAATTCCAAACTTGCCATTTATGGGTTGTGACTTATGATCTTACACAATGCTCAACATATTGTTTTGGACATTAACATGATAGCTACAAGTTAATGTTTCCAACGAAGGGAAAATCAAGTTGCATAATGGAAAACCCACCAGTCAAGTAAGAAGCACTAATCCCATGGTTTATTAAACTAGAAATTGATGAGATACTAAGTCAGTAATATGGGTTACACATAGATACATATGTACCCAACCATACAAGTTCTCAACCAATCAATTAAATTAGTGGATTGATTAATCCCATGGGAAATTAACAAAATTCACAAGTGTTACTTTAACCTAACAAAGCAACCATCAGTCTTAACACACATAACAATCACCACAAAGACAATAGATATTCTGCTGTGGAAATCCAAATGAGAAAACCAACATTCAATGAGGATTTGATTCTTGCTCATGGGATTATTACAAAGGGTGATATATGCACTCTCAAATGATATTATGATACATTCTTACTCACTAACAATATTTATAGATTCTATGGCTCATGGACAATATTTTCTCAAGTGTGGACATGCTCAATGGCTCCTTCATCTTCCAATATTTACGCATATTGCGTCTTTGAGACCTTTTCTTCTGCTACTCCTCTTCTTCTTCCCAATCTTAAATTCTCTCTTTGTTGTTTGGATGAATTCATCATTCCCTCCTTTGTTATAACTATTGGGGAATGAGGTGGAACATGACATGAAACAAAGAACATAGTATTGCAAATAATCGAAGAAGGGGAAAATTTTCGAAGAACAAAGGTGGCATCTAAACACATCGTTACAACACTTAAGCCCAACATACTGTGATCAAAACATCATAGTGCATATTGCACATCTTGATCTACATGATCTGTTGTGCAATATCACATCACATTCATCGTATTGATAATGACCTAAAGGGTCCTATTTTATAGTCTCAATATCTAACCAAATCCCACACAATCCAAAGGATCTTGTCCAGATATAGCCATCAGTGGTTAGAGTTGACTCCACAAAATATGCTTTGTCAATTCGGCTCGATAGGAATCGAACCAACCGACCATCTTTCCAACTCGTAGTCGATTGTTGGGCTGGTCAATCCACCACTCGAATATCTTTAATTGTTGGTCGAATTTCCGACTGACATGCACGTCGACTACCCGACTGATTGGTATGGTGTGTTGGTTGATCGCCCAACTGACTGTATCTAGATGAGGGTCGACCTCTCGACCGACTGAACCCAGGAGATGTGTGATGATACATCAATTCTTTATGTCCCAACACCCACCCATCAACACACAACTTTGGAGCTTTAGGAGGTGAAATTGCATCACTGGAACACCCCCCCATAATTGTAGCTTCCTGAAGCCCAAGCAAAGTGCAGAGCTTGATAAATCTGGCTTTAGCTAAAGGTTTAGTGAAGATATCAACAACTTGATATTCTATGCAAAGATATTCAAGAGAAACAATGTGTTCATGAACTAATTGCCTCAAGTAGTGAGCATGAGCTCAACGTGCTTCATCTTACTGTGAGAAACATGATTATCGACAACTTGAATGGAACTTTGATTATCATAGTATATGGTAGTTGAGGTCTGAATGGGGAGGCCAAGTTCTCCTAAAAGTTGGCAAATCCATACTACTTTAGTACCCTCTTGAACAACACCATGATATTCTGCCTCTATAGTTGACAAGGAGATTGCCTTTTGTTTCTTGCAAGACCACACCAAAAGTCTAGTGCTATAGAAAAATACATACCCAGAAATGGACTTTTGATCATTGTTGTCACCGAGATAATTGGAGTCGATGAAGCCGATTAGCAAATCATAGCTATGACAATATTTGATACCAAAATGAGTGGTACCCTTTTTATAAGGAAAAAATCATTTGACAACCTTCCAATGGATTTATTTGTAATCTTGCATGAATCGATAAACCACACTAACAATGAAGGATATATTAGGTCGACTATGAGTAAGATAAATTATATTGCCGACCAATTGTCGATAAAGTGTAGCATCAATAGCGAGTGTTTGATAGGTTTTAGTAAGCTTCACTCCAGAATGAAAAGGAGTGGCACAAGGCTTGCAATCAGTCATCTTAAAACATGTCAAGATATCCATTACATATTTAGATTGAGAAATGAAACAACCATCGCATAGTGGTAATACTTGAAGACCCAAAAAATAATGCAAAGTGCCTAGATATGTCATATTAAAGGAGTCAACAAATTGTTTCTTCAATCAAAAGAAATGAGAATTATGATTCCTAGTAATGATTAAGTCATCAACATATACAACAAAAATCAGAGTGTCTCCATTGGAGTGGAGAACATACAGGTTGTGATAAGATTCACACCGGTTGAAACAAAGTTGAAGAAATAAACTGTTGATATTAGTGTACTAGGCTCAGGGATCCTGCTTCAAACCATAAAGCGACTTCTTGAGTCGACATACCAAATTGAAATCCGTCACATAACCATGTGGTTGTTCCATGTAAATTTCTTCAGATAGGTCTCTATAAAGGAAATCACTCTTCACATCCATCTAATGGATCTTCCATCCAAAATGAGCAGCGAGGGAAATAATTAGTCGAATATAATTCATATTTGGAATAGGGGAAATTTTTTTAGTGTAGCTGATGCCTTCTTGTTGAGAAACTCCCTTCATAGAAAGGTGTTATTTATGTCACTCAAAAACACCTTCAGAGGTAAATTTGGTCTTATCGACCCATCAATACTTTACAATGTTCTTTTCGTGCGGTCGGGGAACCAAGTCCCAGGTTTGATTCTTCGACAAAGAATCAATTTTAGACTTCGTGGCCTACTCCCATTCAGGGTGGCCTTTGGCTTCATAGTAGTTAACAATGTTGAAGGTTTCAAGGACACGATTCATCAAGGCAATGCTGCCATGTTTCTTCTGACTTTGAGTTTAGAGTCTGGAAAACGCATCTTCGACATCAGTTATAACAACTTCAATATTCTTGACAACCCATTAGGGTTGACACGAAACATGTGAACTATGGTTCACTTCATTAGGTCGATCATAAGTCGAAGGGTCATCAGTTGGTGAACCAATCGAAATAGAAGACGTTGGGCTAGGCAACTTAGATGTCGATGATTGAGTTGAAATAGGTAGAAAGTTCAACGGACCGGTTGAAGGACTGAAGAGAAGAGCAGTAGAAGCAGTGTCCAAGATGAAATCAAAGGGCTCATCCTGTAGTAATCCATAGGAGGAATTCAACAACTTAACTCCATAATACTTCTCATCAAACCAAACATTACGTTAGATAATGATTTTCCGTTTGACATGATCAAATAGTTGATAGTATTTAGACTCTTAGAGTATCCCATCAACTATTTGATCATCCAGTAACTGCTATGTTTCTAACATTTATGTATAAATGACTAGTTGTAGGCTCAATATAAAATATTCAAGTGGTAGTATAAGAACCTCTTGTCCATTCACCAAGTCGAATGACATGTGCTTAGCCAATGTCTTGTACATAGTCCTATATGTCCATAGAGCTATCGATATTATTTCATCCAAATCATCCCTCTTGATCAAACACAACTCAATCAATTCATGTTCCAAAATATATTTAAATTCCTCTATTGTGTCATTAGCATGAAAATGATATGGTGTAGTCTTATGGTGATGGATAATGAATTCCTTTACTAGTGCAACCAATGCACCACCAATAACATGTTCACCCTAATCAGTGATGGGGCTGCAAGAGAATCCTGATCTTGTGACAATATTATAAAAGATGAACTTTATCACAATCTTTACCAAAACATCTCAGATTGGCGTAGCTTCTGCTCATTGCATCAAATAATCTATGGTGATGATTATGTACCTCTCCATAGGGTAGCGTGCCAATGAATTGACAGGTTTGATAATGTCTATTTCCCAATGCTAAAATGACTTCTTGACCATATTGGGTTACCATGGAATTTCATCTCATGCAAAATATCATCCCACGTGCTAACACACATCACATTATTTCTCATATTCGGTGGCATCCACAAATAACATTGGCTATCGGATCCCTACTCAGTACATTCCTCATAGTAACCTTCTCACCATTGTTTCCACTGCTTTAGCCATCATTGGCCTCCCAAAACACTGTCTATCATTCATGATCCAACACACTTATGTGTTAAATCCCATCTATGTCTAGTTCTTTGTATGTATAACTAGTTGTCTATGTTGTCGTCAATCATAATCTTCCAATATTAATCTCAATTTGAGGAATTTAACGATCTCCACAAATAATTTGGGCATTGCTTCCATGCGAAAGAGATTGACATAAATCAATTCATAAACTATCCTAGTGGCTTCACCATTCTGGATCTTGGAGAGATTATTAGGCCCCACATTTTTCATTCCTAGATTAACCACAACTTGAAATCCAACCCTTAAAATAGCAATAACCACCATCAAATTCAATCTTCTAACACTAGCTTGTTGACAAAACATTTCAACATAGAGTGATCTATGAAAAAATTAAATGGACATCCTATAAGTTAATGTATAAACTTTTGGATTGCATACACCATGGTCAATCCTTCTTGTTCCATCATACTATAACTATGCTCAACCCATGATAATTTATTGTTGGAAAAATAAATTGGATGATCCAATGTGTCTCTCCTTGTTGTGCCAGAGTGTTTCCCATTGTTTTTTTAATTATATAAACCTTGCCTTGTAGGGTTCCATCTAGACAAACATGACTCCTCACAACAACTCATCAATTTTCATTATCAACTTGGCATACCCCCTAATAAACCTAAAGTAGTACCATATGTGTCCCAATTTAGACCATAATGCAAATACATTTCTAGATGGTGGAAAATTGATAATTACCACGATCTTTGCAAGATTAACCAATATTCTTTCTTTGCATATGATATGTCCCAATAGGATTTCAAGCAGGGTACAAGAGATTCAACTTTTAATATTCAATGATAATTGCATCTATCAATGCTTATCTAGCATTAACTTGAGATTCACAACATGATCCTTTAACAAATTGTATATTGCTAATAATCCAGGTATACCTCAAAAAACTAATGAATGTATTATTATAATGTAGCAATGACCTCTATGGAATATGTAATTGGTGCATTATTTAGTCCAAAGGGCATTGCATTGTAGGTGTACAACCCCCATTCCACCACAAACATGGTCTTCTTCTTATCTTCCTTAGCTATGTAAATCTAACGGTAACTTAAAAATCCATCCATAAAAGAGTAAGCCTTAATCCTCGAGACATTATCTATAATTTCTTCAATGAATGGGATTAAAAATGGGTCATGTGGCCTCATTGAGTCTGCATAAATCAACACATAGGGATTCCACCTATTTTCTTTCCCTATATCATGTTCAGATTGATCCAACACCACAATTCTCTACTATGGCACAATTTTTTTCTCCACTTGTTCCATAAATATGACCATGTCAATCATTTTGTCAAAGTTTAATGGGTCCTTCAACTCTGTTCCAATCTACTTGCATGCTCATAGCACCATGCATCATTGTGTGGTTACTCGTAGTCTCCTTTTTTCCACTGATTAAAGGTAGCTTCTAAGTGTATTGTAAGAGAACAAATGTTTCACTAGCTTAACTCTCTATTAGTAATTGGATTTATGTAATCCTATTGATGTTAAGTGCTAATATTGTGCAACTGGTTCAAGGCCCCTGCATGTAACGCTTAATTGAATCCATAAATATCTCACCTAGTGTTGGATACAAACCCTGGATGAATCTACAACCTTCTTTCTTAAATGACATCCATTGATGTTTCAGAGTTAGAGTATCATCATTATCAAACACCCAATCGATCCTCATTAATGCAGGCTAGGGACCCTTATCATCCAACATTTTGATGACTTCAAAATATGCATAGGTTTTAACATCATCTAGATCAACCTCCATCTATGTTCAAGCCTACTAATTGGAAAAATACACAATTGGTTAGACAATTGTAGATGGATTAGTGAGTAGACCAAGCTTAGTCATCCTATGAATTCCCAAGATTTCTTAAGAAACATGTTCATGTCTGATCCTATATTGAGCATGACGTCTCTCGCCTCATATCCTCCAGTTAATGTATTTAACCTTTAATTTTTTCCTTGATCTTGTCCTATACACATGGTGTAGGGATTGAATAACTGCCTCAATGTGTGAACCTAGTAACTAGTCAAGTATTCCCTCTTTAGAATGGCCATAGCTTGGTCATATTCCAAAATCCATGGGAATTTTTCCATCCATCCTTTAACTTCCTCTTCAAATAATTGCACCAACAAGCTCAAGAATATAATCACTAGTCAGACTATAGACATCAATGTTTCTAGTTTTATAGAATCAACATCTCATGCTCGAACGACTTCCTGCACACTTTAACTACATTGTGTAGATAACCTTTCTCTTGAACTGTACCAAACAATGTCACCTTTTGTGGAATCCTATGGATAAGTCTGTAATCTATGGTTTCCACATCCACTCCCATCTTTCCCCCACCCTAGGTTATGATATTTATTCCTGTAGACCCACCAAATTAGTGCAAAGGATCCATGGTTATGAATTGACCATGTTCACACCATGTTTCGTTATGTTTTCTGCCTTCCACTTCTTAGTGAGATAAAAATGATCCTCACTATTATGCTCAATCATTTGATAATGGGTATGGTGAGGCTAACACTATTATGAACAGTGGTGTGTAATGTACCCCTACAAATGTAACACTATGGTGGAGGATGGTACACATTGTTCCGTGATGTTTTCTTATCTTATTTTTTATTCTACCTTCTACCCCCAACTCCAACTAACTATACCATCAAAAATTTCTTCTCAAATCATTTGTCAAGTGCTGACAATGCATGATAATCCTTTAAACGATGAGTGTTTAATCTATAGAATTCATAATGTACCACCATTTTAGTGTTACTATATTTCTACAATAACAATTAGTGGTGGGGATTGTGACCTAGATTCTATAATATTTAATAGATCCCCCCATCTTCCTTGCCCATAAATGGGTTTGTCATTATAATGATATATTTGGAACATGATGCAATCATTCCATATATGAACTTCTTTTCTACATAACGTGTGCCGCACTATCTCACTTTCACTTTGATTTCCCTTTGCCAACTCTTGAATATGCTCTAACAAGGTTTTTAGTTGATAATGGAAGTAAATCCCATAATCGGTGATTCAAAAAATCCACTAATAGACTCCAATTGCATTGTGAATTCCAAAGTTCCCCACTATGTTAATAATTGTTTTTGTAGTAATGGCATCCGCGGGTGAGGAAATGACTCACTAATAAACCATTCCTTATGTTGCACCTATTGGATGGTCTAACTCTACTGATTCATTAAATTTTGGAACCAATGGTCATACTCCTAGATAGTCTCTATTACATTTTGCTTAATCTCCTTTAATTTTGCAATGCTTTGCCATTCCAACTTTGGCTTTTGAGACTCTTTCACAAAGTCTACTTTTATTTAAGCCAATGTCACCGCATGCATAACACGATAACTTTTCTTGCACTTCATATACCATTATAGTGCTCCTCCCCACAAATTCATTTGGAAATCCATCAAAATGGCTACATTTACGGTTCTTTTCGCATTCTATATGACATTTTAGAGGAACCAATGAAGTTCTATTTCTTCATTACCCTTTCCATGAAACAAAGTAAGATGAAGATTCAATTGTGTTGTCATTGTTATTTCATGTTGACTTTGAAACCAACATGAATATTTAGGGTCCTAGTTGTTTTATAACCAATGTCGCTTCTATATAAACACTCACAAAACTATATAATGTTGAAGACAACTTGTGATTCCCTTTAGAAATCACACTTATGCTATTTAAATCCATTGTAGCATGTGTAGTCAGATTGCTAATCGAACACAAACTCATGCCTTGTGCAAAAATGATCACCAAATATTGAAAAAAATCAAAAGGCATAAGGATTGGGATGTAGGAGGGATGACGTCACTGCCATTTTAGTCTACTTCCTCACCGACATGGCCTTCTATAGGGTTAAAATACCAAAATGGTGCAACCTTGAAAGAATATTCAAATGCCTCTTCTTAAATAGGCTATTTAGTGGGAGTTTATAGTGAATTATGGGTTAGCAATCTTAGCCAACATCTCTATTCCTATAATCTAAGTATATGCATCCTCTACTTTACTATGCATCTACCATCTCAACTCTTCAAAAGTTCCTTCCATTTTTGTGAACTCCTAAATTCTCTACATCACCTTACTTTCTTAATCTTCTCTTTTGGGGTTGACCAAAGCTCCTTCTCACACTTCTCTCATCCTATGCATTGTCCCACACTCTAGATGCATCTCATGAACACACCTTTTCATAAAAGACTCCTACATAGAATAGACATTTTCCGTTTCTTCCCAACACCATCTTTTTGTTATCTTTGGGTGCCTTTGTTGTCACTTATGTAATTCTCCTCAAGATTTACTTCCTTTATCGTCTTAGATATTTTAAGTATATTATGACTATGACTCCACCATTAGGTCCTCCTACCATTCCACCCCTCCACAAAGGGCTTACACTTCCATCTCAACAAGGATTGGCAACATACCTCATTCCACCATCAACACTTTTATCCACATTGATATTTATTTAACCAGTCTTTTGTGCAATCCCTTATTAAAGAAATCTAGTGCCTTAGTTAACATCTAATTACATTCTACCACAAATTCCTAAGTGTATCCTTCTACTACTTTTTTATACCAAGAATCCACCACTCGGATGAACTTATGGTCATACAAATAGACATTTAGCAAGTTCTTAGTAGTCCACTCAACTCTCAACATTGGAAGCCAACACAAATGGTTCTTTGTGAGTCTTTCCATCCATTTGTGCAAGTTTACCAATAATTCTACCCACAAAATCTCATGCAAGCACTCAAGTAGGTACCTATCTTTATATCTTGCAACATGTTCTCCTACATAGGAACTTTCTTGATAGGTGAACTCATGAATTCTTTCTTTCAACCAATCTTGAATATTAGCCTTTGTTGACTTCCAACA
>SNQJ01S0005675.1:47817-71596 GCA_010110895.2 Picea sitchensis | reverse complement strand
ATGATTCATAACTAATTGCTATTCTAATCTACTATGATTGTATTGTTTTCAGAGGATTTGTTTGCAGAGAGATGATATATAAATGTCTGTAATTTACTCACTGATTTGTTTATGTCTCACTCCGTCTTCAATATTCTCAGTTTTTTCAATCAGTAGTCAAAATCGATATATTTTGTTGGTTATCATTTCAAATTCCCTCACCCAGCTCGCTTCGAACTGCAGAAGAAATCCTCTAAGCTAGATGATCAAATATGTGACCTCTACAAGAACCACAAAACATATATGATATATTGAAAATGTACAGTTATACGTGTTGATATCTATGGTCAGGATCCAATTTTTCTTTTGTCGTAAAAACATAGCAACTATATCCTCATGTAATCGCGTACAATGCAAACTTCCAATAAAGAAACGAACATGCAGATCCTCATGTAATAACATCACCAATAAAAAGCCTCAGAATTGTAATAACATCACCAATAAAAGGGGCCGAGAGAATTCTATTGAGAAAAAAAATAGGGTTGGTTACATGAGGATTCGTTTTCAACCCAAAAGCTATTACGTGTTTATTTGGCAGCGTAGATGAAAGTGGTGTCTATTTTTTATTTCCATCTTTTTGTTAGAGATAATGCTTACATCTGTTGTAACTATGAGTTAGTTGTTGTAACCGTGAGTTTCTAGGTTAACTATTACTGTTGTAATAGTTAGTTTCAACTATGACTGTTGTAACTGTGAGTTTCTAAGTTTATTATTTTTAGCTAATCAGATCCATTTTCTTAGGATCTAGATTGCTAGGAGTCAGTAATCTGCATGCTATATATGTAATCTCCATTTGTCTATTAAGTAATACAATCTATTCTTTGTGTGTGAATCTTGTGCAATGGCTGCTCTCTCGATTTCTAAGTCTTTTAAACAAGGAGAGATTAAGTTCCATGTTACATGATTTGACGCCAACTAAATCTAGAATTCCATCTCTTTTGAATGGAGAAGCGGACTCATCGTCCCGTTGGCAAAAATCCTCTCTGAATCGAATTAAAATGATATTTTCTGCCAACGTAAATTGTGTGAGATGATCTTCGGTTTCAATCTCATTCTCATTAATTTTCTGTGGGCTAATGATTTTGCAGATTAAATGTGGTTGTTTGTCATTGCCTCCTAAAATGTCTAATAGAAAATGAAGCCAGTAATTTTATGAGGGCTTATGGTAATGAATAATAAGGATTTTATAAATAAAATAATAACAATAATTTTTATAAAATAAAGGGGGAAATTCCTAATTTTTGCATGGAGGGGTGAGGTGGCTAGCTGCACTAGATTGGATTTATAAAGAGATGAGGAAATCCATGGTTTAGGGGGATAACCATGAGAGTACATGAATGCAATATGAATGTTAGTTTGTATGAATAATTTTGAGTGGAAGTTGATATGACTAATTTGGATGTTGTGAGTAATGGATGACAAAAATCTATGCTACATATTTTCTGTACTCACAATTGGTTACGAGCCACATAGGAAAAAATTTGTTGGTACCATGAAAGTTGACAATGGTAACTGAACTGGAGTTAATGGATGGAGTATTGTTAAATTGAGGAAAACTACCCACGAGCTAAGTAAAATTTCATTGATATTCTTATTAGAATTTATCTCCGAATTTTATTTTGCATCTATTTGATTAGATTTGGAATTATGGTGTTACTAACATAGTTATTAGTAGATAAAAATCAAATAACTCTGATCTTGAATATAAGTTGAAATGTGCCATGGATAAAGTAAAGTAGTCAATTTTTTTTAAATTTTCTTGTATTTCTATCTATATTTTCCACTTTAATTTATTATTATAGATATAAAATTATAACTATGAATTGAATGCAAAATTTAGCTCTCTCATTGTGAATTTAAACCCAATTTTTTTTTACTGTACTACACAAGCTCACCCTAAACAACAATCTCAAAGTGTGTGTAATTATCCATATCTAGAAACATGACATGGTCTTGATTATGCAAGATCCACACAAATACATGCATGCGTTTTAAAGGTAACATGTATGTTACTTTTCTAGCTAATGTCATCATTGCATATATTTCTCCATTGTGCATGGAACCGTATGGTCTATATGGAGCGAAATACCCACTAGATAGTGGATTATAGAACGCCCGAGGAGGGGCAACAAGCTCATTCTAAAAGAGTGGTGCGTTAAAGGTTAAAAATCGGTTGTATTGAAAGTTTGCAAAATGATTGAAAGAATCTTTGAGTCAAAAATATTCAGTTGGGAATTTATTTTATTTAGTACTTAGGGAGACTAGTGAAGAGAAAATGTCTCAATGTCGTGATGATCGAAAATATATCCCAGTAATAATAGAATTAGAAAATTATATTTTGAATTACTTTTAAATGGTGTTGGTTAGTTGTTCTACAAAATGGTTTTTTCAAGAGAATTTGGAGATATAAATATAATTGGAAAAAATCATCATTTAGTAGAACCTTTATCTTACCGCCTTTTAAATGAGTCTAGATTAAAAAAACCTGTGGAAATCAATTTCATGCAAACATAATTGGTAAAATGGGTTTGAAAACTATTTCTATGTAGCATGTCATTACATATTGTTTATGTATGTGTTAAACCATGAAGAAAATATTGAGCACATCAAGAAAATATAGAGCATAGAAAAAATGACGGAAAATACTCACTCTATATTTTCCATATATCAATATGTACACAATAATGTATATATAGTACACATTGCACAAATGACCTCTAATGGTATGACCCTTAAGGTAAGATAACTAACTGAGATTAGAGTTTTCAACATCCCCCCTTAATCATAAGTTCGTTCTTGCCTCAAAACCGCCACTTCTTGACAACTAGTAATGTGTCAAGTGAATATTCAGAGCGCTGAAGATGCTCTCTGAACCCTGGAAAAATAGCAAAAGATGAAGGCTTCTACTAAATTGGTGGCTTAAGGATGACCACGAACTTTGAATAGAGAGCTGATAACTCAAGAAAAAGACCTCCAAAAAATGCTCTCGAAATCAAAAGCTAGCAGAAGCAGAAATTCTTCTACTAAATGGCATGGTTTCAAGTTGATCATAAACTAACCAAGCAAATCGCTGAAATATAAAAAAGAAGAGCTACAAATGTTGATGATGCTCTCTAAAAATGTAACAAGCAGAACCTCATGTCTTCTTCTTAATTGGTGGTTTCAAGCTGACCACAAATTATCAAGAGCTCAAAAAATATGAAGAGATGGTTTCAGGATTACCACAAACCATATAAACCAATTAATAATCTAATTGTATGTTCAGGAACAAGGCTGCATGGGAAACAAGGAACTTGTTTCCCATTTTATTATCTGTTCACAAGCTCTAAAACAAACTTGGAACCTGTTTGAAAAATTTAGATGTTAATCCCCCCATGTCAGGGACAAGCTCAAGAAGAGATACGTCACCTGTATAATCTACTACATAAGGAATCTCTTTCTTTGTAGTCTTCATCTTTTTCTTTTCAGACTTCTTCAATAAGAAACATTTTGTGGAACAATGTATATTCTTTCCACAATGCATACAAGGATGAAGATCGAAACACTAATCTTTCATATGTCCAATTTTGTCACAATGTTGGCATTTCAATATTTCATGGAAATCTAAAGATGAAATTTCATTAATAAATCCAACACTCTAAAATTGGATTGGCTTGGAGTAATATGGAATGAAAAATGACACTTTCTTGTCATAACCAAGCCTTGTTCTGAGCTTGTTAGGAACAATTTCTTCCCAATGTCTGATAATTTGTTTAGGAAGGACAAGTTGAGCATGACAAACATCAACTTCATTGACTTCATTAATTTTGTTATGAGAAGATTGCATAAATTTGGAACAAAAATATATTTAGAATGGTTTTTCTTTTGCTACAGATCTTCTTGTTGGAGTTGTGATTCAAGCTGTAAAAACTCAAGTGTATCTTTTGAATTATGTAAATAATTTTTAATGCAAGAGAGAGTTGTCTTTTTTTTGGGTGCATGCCTATTTTGAGGAGATGCTATATTTGGAGGAGAAACCCTGAATGAGAAAAGTACATTTGGAAGGAAAAACAACACGTGTGAGGAAAACATGCAAGGAATGCATGCAGGGAAACTTAGCCACATTAGGGTAGGGTTTTTGTAAGAGAATGTAACAGCTATTGAGCTGAGAATTAATATATATATATATAGGAGTTCTAGGTAGGGGTTCCTAAGTTTTATAATGTTTGGTGAAGGAAACTATTGTACGATCTGATACCATTTTTGTAAGTTGTTGAATTATAGGAGAGTAGAGCAACTCGATCTCGAGGGTTAGATAGAAGGTTGAGGAGCATGGTGTGATCTAGGTAGCCTCACATGGATCATGGAACCTGTTGTGAGTGTAATACCAGAAACTGTAGTGCGCGCGATGCCATATATTAAAGAACCATAATAAAAGAGAAAAAGAGCCAAATCTTTGTGGACCCAACCCATGAGGGGGTGAACCACGGTAATATCTGTGTCATGTGATGTCATTGGTTGCATGTTTCCTTTCTGTAAGTAGTTAGATTATGAATGGATTAATGGATAACTCTGTGAGATCTGTTATATTTTAGATCTATACAATGCATGCATAGATTTAGCAGATGAATGAATATTAAGAATAACAACTAGATCAAGGCCTAAGAAGATGAAATACAATCCTATATCCCCACTCTTTCCTAGACTGCAAGCATCTGAGCATTGCAGTCACCCATAGAACTATCTCGGGTGAGATTGCGTAATACACTTTGTGTGTTGTGATTCCTTCTGGTTTACAATAAGCGATGATAGTTTTAGGGGGCTTTGTTGGAAGCTTGTTTAGATAGGAACCTAGGTCAATCCAAGAATTAGGAAGAGAGAGTAACAACAAACAAATGGTTCCATTGCTCGCTGGAACTACATGGGATTGAGTGAGTGGGATCTGTGAAAGAATCACGCAAAAAATGAAACTATAGAAGGGAACGTTCAGACCCTGGAATCCAACAAAGGTAGAGATCGAAATCTCGTTGAAAACAAAGGAGCTAGATTTTGTGTAAAAAGACAACAAAAACCCTAAAATAACACCGCACAAATATCTGGACAAGTTCGTGTTTAGTGATTTGCATGAAGTATTTTTCTGTGATTTCCCACATGTGTTGCAGGAGTGGCTATTGAGTTTGAAAGAAAGCCACCCTACAAATCGAATTAGACAGATCGAATGGAATCCCATAGAGATCATGCATTTACAACAAGTTAACAACAAATTTACGCTCACAGTAGATTTCTGGCTAGACAATATTGTTGCAAGATTTATCACAGAATTCGCAGTAGATACTGTGAAGTCTTACAACGTAGCAGAGCAAGAGTTCTTGAAGGGACCCAGAGGCAGGTATATCAGATCGTTGTATAAATCCATCAAGATCTTACTATATAACAAAGGTGTAATGACTATGGCATCATAAATCTAAACTTCTCTGCGTGCATGGGGGAAGGGGGGAAGCACTGACAAGGATAGGAGAACTGGAGGAAGAGATGGATAAAGGAAAGAAGGAGGAGGCCTTGGACCCAATCATGATGGAGGAAGATCAGATCAAGTAGATAATGGAAAGAAATGGAAAGACGCGCAGTGAAGTACCCTACTAATATAAAATGGATAATAAGAAGAGAGACATAACAGATAGAGAGGGCTTGGCCAATGATGAAGAAGAGGTAGGGAATATCTGTGTTGTGGAGAAGATTGAGGAAATTCTGCGTGCAACGTATGAAAGGAAGACAAGAGGTCCAATGGCTTGAACAAAAGGCAGAACTCCCATCCATTCCAGTGTTAGTGTGGAACCCATAAACCCATGCATGACTAATACACTAGAAAGAACACCACCATTTAGACAACCAAATTTTAGTGAAAGAAAGATAGCCGAAAGTGAACCCAACCAAGGAGAAGTGACTGGAGGAGCCAGTTCAGGAAGTAGTAGTCAAGTATCTACACTGCGCGGAGGTCATAGTTCATCACCGTTCAAGATGGCAGGACATGATCCCACCATCAAGTTACCTGAATTCAAGGGAGAGGTATCAGAGGATCCTGAAAATCACTTGTTTATCTGTGAGAGTATATGGGAAGAAAAGCATATCACATATGAGGATACAAAATTTGTGCAGTTAGCTATCATGCTAAGAGACCGCACACTGGATTGGTACTGAGCTTAGCTATAAAAAGTCCACTAGGAACAACAAGGACGATTGGAAATGTCAAGAAGCTACTGATAAATGAATTTCAGAATCCTAGTTCATAATATTAGTACATGAATGAGATGATTGAGATCAGACATAAATCAAGAGAGTCTATTTGGGAGATTGATCAGAGGTTCAAAAAATTGAAGGGAAAATTGAAGTATGTCATGACTGATATGCAACATAGAAATCTCTTTGTGAATTCACTACTACCACACCTGAAATACGCTTTAAGGTATTAGAAGTTTCAAACGTAGGCAGAGGCTCTACATGCAGCCCTACAACTTGAAGCGAAATAGTACCAGAAGAAAGATCCAATAATAGAGGAGTTGAAGGAGGATATAAAGAACCTCACATTTCAAATAAACCAGAATAGGGGCAAAGAGAAAAGATAAGTTATTTGGTGTACCACATGTAGGACATAAAGACATCACAAGAATGAGTGCCCAACTTTCTTGCAGTACATGGAAAGAGGGCTACCAAACCCTTTGCCAACAAAAGGACCATGGTACAAGATCTATAAAACACATGGACATGAGCCATATCATTGTCCAATGATGCAGAAGTATCAGACAGTACCCAAGAGTTCATATTGCAACTTTTTCAAATCAGTGGGTCATGTTGACGAAGATTGTAGGAAAATGGACTTGATGCGGGAAATAACGTCAGATACCTATAGGGTGCAGGTAGAGATGATGATAAGGCAAGATACACCTCAGTTTAACCAGGTACTACCTCCATTCAACACTACGTAGCAACAATATAACACTGCACAACCTCAGTATAATAACACACAACCATAGTATAACCCTGCGCAGTATAATCATGTGCCTCAGTACAATGCACCATGAGCAGATCAAGGAGGATACATAGGTTGAGGATGAGGTAGAGGATTATTTGGGAGAGGCAGAGGTCCAATAATATGACATAACTGCCAACAACTAGGACACTATGCAAGGGAATGCCTACTTCCACCTTCGACATGCATGTATTTTAGTGCAACATATCATGATACAGAGGACTGCTCAACATTATTGGGAAAAATTCAAGAAAAGAGAAATAAGAACAATCAGAATTTTCAGTGGATTTTTGCAGAGGTGAAGAATGATGGAAGAAATATCAACATAGTTATGCACGTAGGAGCTAATACAAGAGCTGGCGTAGTATGATAGGATCCAACACAACACCAATGGGTGAAGAAGAATACTGAACCACATAAACAATTCGATATTGGGAAAGAAAAATAAATATTCAAGGAGGTAAGACAGGAGTTCCTCAAGCAAGAGGTTGCATCTACATCAACCATGCAACATACTCAAAACATACCAATGTACGATATGCCCTTATCAATGGACCACACCAATGAAGTAATACCTACAACGCAAGTAAGTACCATAAAGAATTTTCTGCAATCCTTTGTTAAGCTACTGAATGACCAATCATCTGTTAAAATTTTGCAAAATATGTTAGAAAAATGTAACACAGAGGTAGAGGGGAAGTTAGAACAAAAATTAGTAAATCACCTCCACACAAGAAGGAGAACAAGTAGGGAAATCAGACTGAATGCTAACATTGAAGATTTCAATATGGGAGACATCATACTAGATTTAGGCTCTGAGGTAAATGTGTTACCCAAGAAGACATGGAAGTGTATGGGAGAGCCCACACTAGGCTATTAAGCTATCCAATTGGAGCTAGAAACCAACGCAAAGTTATACCAATTGGAAGGAACAAGAGTGTGACAGTAGATCTAGATGGAGTACGCACTACGACAGACTTTGAAGTAATAAAAATAGTAGATGGTGCAACACCTTATCCAACATTGCTTGGGTTGGATTGGGAATTTGATAACCAGGCCATAATCAACTTGAAGACACGAAAGATGAAATTTGAATCAGGAGAATACAGAGTCATTGCGCCATTAGATCGATCATAAGGAGAAAGGTTTGTAGAACTCACTTTCTTAGCCCCAGAGGAAATCAACTAGTTATACAGAACCACCGTGCGCGAAGAATATTATGTCAACCCAACTGCAGATGGACTACTCAACTGGAGGAGCATCACATCATGTGATTTTGACTCATATACAAGGTTGGAAAATTGACAACAAATATTACATGAAGTATCCACAAGAAAGTGCGCAAGAATAGGCCACGCAGTAAGATGGGTGGGTACATAGATAAGAGAACCTCCCCATTTTCATGGGATGAATGACTTAGAAGAATTCCTAACAAGATACAAAGATGAAGTGTTAGAGAATCGTAGGCTCTTACCCTTAGACATTTCACTCAAGGAAACACCTGCAAGATGGTGGGTTGCACACAAAGACACAGTTAAGGATTGATACCATTGTAAGCGACTAATGCGCATTAGAGTCGACGCAGAGCATGGAAGCAATGAGATGAAGAGTTATGATGGACATGGGACACCAACATAACACTTGGAGAAGTGTAGAACACTATGGAGGATGACACCACCAGAGGAATGGCCTCATCACTTCATCCACACATTGGAAGGAATTCCAACAAACTGGTATGTAGACTAGGAACTGCATAGAGGCACTATAGAATGGACAACATTACAATTTTTTTTTATAGTCATGCCTTTTGGGCTGAAGAATGCACCAACTATATTTTCAAGGTTTGTAATAGATTCTTTTAAGGAGTTCATACAAAAGTTTTTGGAAGTGTATCTGGATGATTGGCCTGCATATAGCCTATTAAAAGACCATGTAGAAGTGTTAAGGCTGATGTTGGAAAGATGCAGGCAATGTTAGATATCATTGAATATCAAGAAGTGCATTTTCGGGATACCTTTTGGAACACTATTGAGACATATAGTCTGTAAACAGGGGTTATTGGTGGATCCTACTAAAATTACAGTCACTATTAATTTACCACCACCAAAATCAATGTGCCAGTTGAGAGAAACATTGACACATACATGCTACTATATGAAATTTATAAAATAGTATGAACAAATCACTACGCCAATGGAGAAAATGCTAAAGAAGGATACTAAATTTGATTGGAATGAGGATTGTCAACAAGGTTTGGACACCCTAAAGAGAAAAATGGCCACAAAACCTATTATAGTATTCCCAGATTGGGAAAATACATTCCATGTGCACGTAGATGCATCAGCTATAACACTTGGAGAAATTCTGGCGCAACCAAGAGCAGGGAATTTGGACCATACTATAGCATTTGCAAGCAGAAAATTGTTTGAATAAGAGAAAGAATACAATACTAAAGAAAGAGAAGGCCTAACTATGGTTTATGCACTTCAGAAGTTCATACATTACTTGTTGGGAAAACACTTTAAGATGTCACAGATTATTCACCCCTCAAATACCTAGTCAACAAGTCAGTGTTGGGGGGGAGGATCTGTCGATGGCTAGAGTTATCTCAGGAATTTGATTTTTAATTCAAAGTCAAACCAGTGAAGATGAATGCAAGACTGAATCACTTTTCAAGTGTAACCAATGGAGAAGAACCTACCAACTTGGAAGACAACTTCCCTAATGCGCAGTTATTTTCAGTCCAAGTAGTTGATGAATATTTTTCTAACATCATTGAATACTTGAGTATAGTGACTGCGCCACAAGAGTTTAACACTACATAGAAGAAAAATATGGTAGTCAGCGCCACATACTATCAACTAATTGCAAAACTTTTATACAAAATGGGTGAAGACAACATTTTGAGAAGATGCGTACTAAAACATGAAAGGCCTAGAATTTTGGCAGAAGCTCATGAGGGAATAGATGGAGGAAATTATGCAGGAAAATATATTGTGCAGAAGGTATTGCATGCAAGCCTATGGTGTCCAACAATTCATAGAGATGCTAAGGACTATTTCCAGAGATGTGATGTCTATCAGAGGGTTGGTAAACCTAACCGAAGGATGAGATGCCCCTAAGATCACAAGTAACCTTGCAAGTATTCGACAAATGGGAAATAGACTTTGTGGGACCAATTAATCCACCAACAAAGAGGTCCGGAGAAAGGTATATCATTACTGTAACAAAATACTTAACAAGATGGGCAGAAGCAACACCAATCAAAGATTGTAGCACAGAGACAACATTACACTTCTTGTTTGAGCAAGTGCTCACTAGATTTGGCTATCCAAGGATTTTTTTGAGTGACGAAGGAACTCGCTTTATCAACAATACTATCAATTCTATGACTGAGGAGTTTGAATTCTATCATCAGAAGACTACGCATTTTAAATATGCATTGTTTGAAATTTGAAAATTATACCAATTTTTGAAGGTTCCGAGCTCCATTAGCGTTATCCTCCACTCAAAAATGTGAATTTTGTTTCATCTTAAAATGGTTTGTTTTCATTATGTAGTCAAGTAAACTTGTATTTTCTTTTATTGGTGGACTTAATGGATACCATGATTTTTTTATTTCTTCACATTCTCTCTAAAATCCCTTGCATCACCTTACAGATGAAAACAAATAATAGGAAGGAAAGGAAGCCATAAAGAAATAGAATAAAATTGTTTAGAAGGAGACACCCTATAGAACCACCACAAACCAACCCCAAATTTTCTCCCTCATTCTCTAGATCTTCTTATTCATTCCTACTCATGGAATTCTTGGTTGATGTCCAATGATTTGATCATGAGAGGAAGAAAACTATCAAAAAATCCAAGAACAATCATGGTCAAGCATAAAGTAACCTTGTCCTAAGAAAATATATGCTTGGATAAGGGAGGAAGTGATTCACAGATCAAACCAAGACCTAGTCACAACCATTAAAATATCTTAGAGTTTATCTACCAAAAACATTTCATCTAAATCTACTCATAATACCCTAGATCTATTCATTCAACTTGATCATTCCCTATATATACTCATTCAATCCTAGATGTACTCATGAGTTTTATATCTCCTCATTCGATGGAATCGTAGATGAAGAATACCAATAAATTAAGATAAATATGTCTTGAAAAATAATAATGAAAGTTGAATGTGTAATACGTAGAGAAAATCCATAATTTATTTAAAAAATAAATATGTGACTCCACTAAAGTGTATGTTTTCTCGCTTTCATAATAAAACAATTTTAATATTCCACTTATATTCTCTATGCTCCTTTTGAGTGTTTTAACCAAGTTCTTATGGTTTCTTCGATAGTTTATACTCTACTTTGTGCTTCCAAGCTACTTTAAATTTTAAGGAAGATTGGACATTAAGGTTTCACTTCCCATGTAGCTTGGTAATTAGGGTTATAGATTTGATGTTGAATGTCATTCTCACTAAAATACTACACATAGTTGATATTACTATGTGGGTGTGCATATAATTTATGTAAATAGGTTTTCGTTAATTTAGGATCTACACTTTTGTTCAAAAAGCAACAAATTCCTCATGCATTTTTATTTTTTTTATGTTTGACACATGATAAAGACAAAAAAAGGTTGGAGCCCCTCCTTTTTTTCCTTTGAATCCCAAAAGAACAATGTTTCAAGCTTAATATTATGACTTAATTTTTTTTCACTTGGAGTAAGTCCCGCATTTTTTTTAGGATTACATCAAATCTTCAAATTTTCTTTGATCTAAACTTCATCAAGAATACTGATTGTATCACAAACCTTAATTTTTTCAGATTGCGTTGTGTCACAACTCTTAAAATTTTCCAAACTTGCAACATATCACAAAGAAAATAATCTTAGGTGTGATAAAAACACAAAATTTGAAAAGTTTGATGTCTACGATGCAATCAACATCTAGAAGGGAAAAAAATAACAGCTTAGTGAAAATTTTCAAAGTTACAACTTTTCACAACTTACAAAATTTTATTTTCTCTGATGTTTTGCAACACTGGCAACATTCTTTGTTGTGATGCTTTGCAAACTTCAAAAATTTCTTCCATGTGATATATCGTGACTTAAAAAAGTTTTGTTTGTGTGATACATCACAAGGGAAAATATTTTATCTCATGACATATCACATGCCTATAAAATTTCTTTCATGTGACATATCATAAAACAAAAAATTGTGTCCATTCGACATATCATAGCACTACATATTTATCTCATATGACATATTGCAGGGCCACAAAAATTCCAAGAGCATAAAAAAATAAAACTTCATAAAGTTTTTTCGAATGCATTGTAAGCCAAATGACATTTTTAAAAAAGGTAAAAGGGTGGAAAAGGAGTCAATTATTTTTTATAAAAAATTACCAAGACTTGTTTTGTTTTATTACATTTTCTCATGACTGTCTTCAAGTGCATTGCCATTGATCATGTCACCTAGTGTCGGGAAAATTCTCTCAAGCCCATCACAATCAAAGGATATTCAGTCACCCACTTTCACATCACCACCTATTAGATATTCCGAGTAAGCCTTGCACCTCATAGTGAAATTGAACTTCTCTTTGCTTTAAAGGTGTCATTGGCCATTAGGGTTTTCTACTTGTTTATGTTTATTTTCCACTTGGTCCTTTAAAAATAACTACTTAAAAATAAAAAAGAGAAAAAAACATCTTCCCCATTGAAGATAAAATTTGATTTGGCACACATAGGGACTCAAACCCTTTCGATCTCAACCAATACAAAATTGCTTCATAGGGAATTTCACAAATACCCAAGCCATACGTCTTTTACCAACTTGGATTTGATAATTCGATCGAGGAATCGAACCAACAAATAAATAAGGTATCAGGTAGGATGGGGAAAATAGTGGGTGTGGTGAGAACTCCTCAAATGGGATAGAAAAGATGAATTGACTTGGTTATGCTCCTTTCTTGAATCCTAGAAATTTTTGGAAACTATGCCTCGATGACTATTTTTGGGAAGCTTGGGGCAATTGGGTTCCACTTTTTTTCCTAGGTTGTGAGGGTCAACCCTTGTAGTTGGGAGGATTCCCACCTCTTCCTTAGATTAAGTCTAATCAATGAAGAAGTTAGGTTGGTATGATTGCTTGAGGTGAGGCATTCTTTCTCGTACATGTTTCAAATGATTAAATAGGTTATTAATCATAATGAAATAATGAATAATCGAACTTCTCCTTCCATTTTGACTAGAAAAACATGCAAGTGATTTTGTAAGAGAGATTGAAAACCTTTAAGTGAGTTAAGAAACAACCCATTTATCTTATCCAACCCTTGGTGAACCATCCCACTATCCTAATCATTTTTAGGGGATCCCGTGTTCCACCTTTTTCCACATGCACCTCTTATTGAACCAAACTGATATAGCACACATCATATCAGTAGATATGGAGATTCATTTTTCTTTCACCCTATCTGTGATGGCATTTCAACACAGGGAATGACCTGAGATGTACATTCATTTCTATCCATTCAATTTTCTCATTGTTATTGTTTCCTTCAAGTCAAGACTTGAGATGTTCTATCCATAGACTTAGTAGCATACACAAGTGAATTATCTAAATAAAGTATATGGGAATGCTCCAGAAATTCTGAACATCAAAAGATATGAAACTTCTTCTCTGAGAATCACACCTCACTTATTTTTATTTCAAGAGGAGACACTTTCCTCAGAATAAGCATCTTGTTTCGAATTTTGTATCTAACTCCACTAATGTGCCCTATTTTTGAAATGGATTAGAGATAGGTTCCATTTATGGCATCGAAAATACCAAGAAAGAAAAAGAAATGAGTGATTGAGGTCAATCCTGACATAGAAGAAACAATAGATATTGATATAGAAGTGGGTTTTCCTAGACTTGTATATGATGATACTCATTGTAGTATGGGTGTTGGGACTACCTACAAGTGGGGTGACTTATATACTAGATGTTCAAGGAGGATACTTTCCCATAACTTCCTCTTATTCCTAGCGAGACAAATCCAAATGTTGGTGTCCACCGATAGATTAAGTAGTCAAGACTACACAAGGTAATAATCAAGCCTGTAGCATTTCCCTTTGCTGAGGTCATCTTCTAGCATATCAACAAGGTATATATCAAAATTGATTAATCAAGATACTGTTGAGAAAGAAATTACTTCATTTCAGCCCTTATCTCTTAAAGTATGCTACAAGTTCCCTCAACCTATTGTAGACCTCACTGAGGAATGGATTTTGCAATTCCCTTTGAAATGATAAGATATCCCAAAATGTTTTTGGGTCAACCCTAAATAATTCAGAGCTAAACGAATGTGTACTTATCCCATCAAACACTTATGCATACTTATCCCATCAAACACTTAATAACATCAGTCAAGATCATACCGACTCTAATCAGTAAGTTGTACAAAGAAAAATATGCCACTCAATTCAAAGAATTTTGGGTGTCAATGATTTATGCTATTACTCAAACTATTTAAGATCATAGTGGTTGTAATTAGTAAGTTGTTCGAAGAAAAAGATGCCACACAATTCAAAGAATTTTGGGTGCCAATAATTTATGCTATTACTCAAAATATCACCATATTCAACTGGCCTCCATCGTGTCAACATCTATGGATTAAACTATCTCCAAGGCCAAACACATGGTCCTAGGCATGCATCCAACATTTTTCATGTCCTCTTATGTACTAGAATCTTCCTACATGGTGAATAGTTGTCCAGGGATGGGATGGAAATGGTAGTCAAGTGAGGCATCCATACATGTCTACTGTCATATATTATGGGTGCATCACTTCAAAGTAGATTACATGAATATTTTCAAACAATTCACAACTCCTATGTATAAAATAGTCTTTTGTGAACCTGTGAAATGCGTGACAGAAAAATTCCATGAAAGAAATTGGAGAATTTGGTCACTGGTTGGCCATTGATACAACACTAATGGAAGACACAAGAACAAATTCGATTTTCTTCTCACAATATTTAGAGTTAATTAATATCTGGGATATGGAAAGTAAGTTGAGAAGGAAATTATAGGTTGAAGGTTGGAAAGTGGAAATAGTGCTTACTATAAGCCCAGGACACTGACCAACTTAGTTGATTTTTCACATTTGAACTCCAATGGGAACTTAGCAGCTGTCAAAGAAAATGTACACTAATCAGAGAAGGGTCATGCCATGAGTTTCTTGCCTTAGAAACATCAAAGAGAGACAAGAGAAGGTGGGTACTATATGTATTTTTCTTACCTTTGAAAGGCCAGTGGTACTATATGGAGTGCCGGTATGGATGAGGCTAAAAATTGCAAGCGGAGAAAATGATGCTCCAAAGACTAAATGAAGGATGAGAAAAGGAGAACAAGCTAAATTATGTAGCCTCTGTCAAATTTTCCGATAATGGGGTATAGGGTACATTAGAGAAAGAGAGACACTAGTGTCTCTATGAATAATTGCAAATGTTTATACCTTTGCTGTTGAAAAGGAATTATGTAACTCTGTCAAATTTTCAAACAATAAGTATAAGTACATTAGAGAAAGACACTAGTGTCTCTATGAATAATTGCAAATGCTTATACCATTGTTGTTGAAAAGTTAATAGTAAGATGCCACCTACCATCCCTTGGAGACATGGGTGCACCAAGACCCAGTGATATAAATGGAGAGATTTGATATTTGTGATAGACCCGGTTGAACTTGCGACAGAAGTATCAACAATAGAACATGGGGACAATGAAGAGACTAATATCAGTATTGCTATCATGTGGAGAAGAAGCGCAGGGGAGATGGAAGCTGCTGGCGTTCATATTACAAAGATTTAAAGATTGAGCTGACGGAGGGGTGGAAGGTCCATCTCTAGAATTAGAGGCATTTTCTGCACCAATAAAAGTAAATAAAGTCAACATTGAAACAATTGAACATCCTAAAATGGCCAGCATTGGATATTAATGGGATGATAAAACAGTATAAAGCATCACAAAACTGTTGCACAAATACAACGAATTATTTCCTACAACATTCATAGAGATGAAAGGCATAGCAGGGGAGCTATGTGAGATAAAGATACCTCTCAAACTTGAGTCTATATCTATCATACATAGACCATAAATCCAATATATGAAAACCAAAAGTAAAAGCCAAAATTGATAGAATGTTAGAAGTTGGAATCATACAGAACCAGGTGGAGAATCACAAGATGGAATGAAAATCCCTATGGTAGTGTAAAATAAACAAGGGGGATAAGGATCTATGTAGACCTGAGGAAGCGGAATGATGCTCCACATGACCCTTTTCCCACCCTTTCACAAATGAGAATTGGCTATAGAATGTGGGAGGGCATTAGGCATACTCATTTATAGGTGATTCCCTTAGGTTACAGAGAAGATCAAGATAGCCCAGATAGATACAGAAACCCTTTTTCCATATAGTGAGAGTCCTACGATTACTGCAGTCATGCCTTTTTGGTTGAAAAATGCACCAACTATATTTTCAAAGGTAGTTTGCTTAATAGCTGCTTTAAGGAGTTCATACATAAGTTTTTTGGAAATTGTATCTAGATGAGATTAGGTATATATAGCCTATTAAAAAGAGACCATGTAGAAATTAATTAAAAGGGTGATATAGAAGAATCTAGGGCAATGTTAGATATCATTGAATATCAAAGTGCATTTCAAGACACCTTTTGGAATACTATTGAGACATATAGTATGCAAACAAGGGTTATTGGTGGATCCTAAAATTCACAGGTCATTATTAATTTTCCACCACCAAAGTCAATGCATGAGTTAAGGAGCAACATTGGGACATACATGCTACTATAGGAATTTTATAAATATGGTATTCCACGGAGGATCCCACTACTCCAATGGAAGCCTTTAAAGAAGGAATCTTAGAATTGATTGGAATGAAAGTTGTCAACAAGGTTTTGACACCCTAAAGGGAAAAATGGTCACAAAACCTATTATAATATTCCCAGATTGGGAAAATACATTCCAATAATACCGCATTAGATGCATCAACTATAACACTTGGAGGAGAATTAAAACATGACTAGGAAGGCGGAGATTTGGAGCATCCTATATAGCATTTGTAAAGTGAGAAAATTGTTTGAATGAGGTAGGAATGCAATACCTGAAGAGAGACTAACTATGGTTTATACGCACAGAGTTCATACACAGTACTTGTTAGGAAAACACTTTAAGATGTTATGATTATTTACCCTTAAATACCTAGTCAAGAGCCCAGGTGTTGGGGGGATGCATGCGATGGCTAGATGTTATTCAGGGGAATTCGATTTTTGAATTTAAAGTCAAGCCAGTGAAAGGCCCCGAATCTGAGGCTGAGATCACTTTTCAAAGGGGTAACCAATGAGAAGAACCTACCAACTTGGAGACAACTTCTAATCGTAGTGTAAAGTAGTTGATAAAATATTTTACTTTAGCATCATTGAATGCCGGAAATTGCTTATTTGTACACAAAGAGTTTAACACCTCTGATAGATAAAAATCTAATTAGTGAGCCATATCAATGATTCACGGGAAGTTTAGCACAAAGATGGTTAGAGCAACATTTTGAGAGATCGTGCTACTAAAACATAGAAGGCCTAGAATTTTGTGAGAACTCATGAAGGAGGAATAGATGGAAGTATAGGGAAAAGATACACCACACACATGGAGTATTGCATTGCTTGGAGCTATGGTGTCCAACAATTCCTTAGAGATACTAAGGACTATTTCCAGGAGATGTGATGTATATGAGGAGGAGTTTATTAGAAGCCTAACAAGGATAGAGATACTAAGACCACAGTAACCTTACAAGTATTCAAAAATGGGAAATAGACTTTTTAGGACCAATTAATCCACAAACAAAGAGGTCCAGAGGAGCAAGGTTCATTATTACTGTAACAAAATACTTAACAAGATGAGCAACATAATTAAAGATTGTAAATGAATGCTGTATCACACTTCTCTTGTTTAGACAAGTAGTCCACTATAATTGGCTATCAAGGATTTTTTTTGAGTGATCAAGGCATTCACTTTATCAACAATTACTATCTATGCACTGTATTAGAGGTTTGAAGTCTATCATCCAGGAAAGAATCTGTATTTTAAATATACATTGTTTGGGGTAGAAATTATACCAATTTTTAGAAGGTTCCCAACTCCATTGGCGTTATTCTCCACTCTAAAATGTGAATTTTTGTTTCATCTTAAAAAATGGTTTTGTTTCATTATGTAGTCAAAATTAAAGATTGTATTTTCTTTTTCGTGGACTTAATGGATCTTGGGATTTTTATTGCTTCACACATTTTTTCTCTAAAATCCCTTGCATCACCTTACAGATGAAAACACATAATAGGAAGGAAAGGAAGCCACAAAGAAATAGAATAAAATTTTTAGAGGGAGACACCCTAGAGACCACCACAAAATGACTGGAATTTTCTCCCTCATTCTCTATAAGATCTTATTCATTTCCTACTGCATGGAATTCTTGGACGTGTCAATGATTTGGTCGTGGGAGAAAATATCAAAACTCAAAACCAATCATGGTCAAGCATAAAATGTGTCCTAAGAAATATATACTTGGATAAAGGGAGGAAGTGATTCCTGAGATCAAATCAAGACCTAGTCACAACCATTAAAATATCTTAGAGTTTATCTACCAAGAACATTTCATCTAAATCTACTCATAATACCCTAGGTCTATTCATTCAACTTTATCATTCCCCATATATAGTCATTCAATCCTAGATGTACTCCCGAGTTCTATATCTCCTCATTTGATGGAATTGTAGATGAATAATACCAAGAGGAATAAGATAAATATGTGAAAATAATAATATTTTAATTAAAAAAAAAAAAAAAAAAACATAATTTATTTAAAAAATAAATTTTTTTTTTTTTTTTTTTTTTTTTTTTTTTTTTTTTATTATATAATAAAATAATTTTAATATTCCACTTATATTCTCTATGCTCCTTTTGAGTGTTTTAACCAAGTTCTTATGGTTTCTTCGATAGTTTATAGTCTGCTTTGTGCTTCCAAGCTACTTTAAATTTTAAGGAAGATTGGACATTAAGGTTTCACTTCCAATGTAGCTTGGCAATTAGGGTTAGATATTTGATGTTGAATCTCATTCTCACTAAAATACTACACATAGTTGATATTACTATGTGGGTGTGCATATAATTTATGTAAATAGGTTTTCGTTAATTTAGGATGTATAATTTTGTTCAGAAAGCAACAAGAACCTCATTGCATTTTATTTGTATTTTTATGTTTGACACATATCAAAGATAAAAAAAGGTTGGGGCCCCTTCTTTTTCCCAGCACAGATCCCAAAAGAACAATCGCTTTCCAAGCTTAATATCGCGGCAATTTTTTTTTTTCCTTGGAGTAAGTCCACATTTTTTAGGAATGCATTCGAATCTTCAGAATTTTCTTAGATCTAAACTTCATCAAGAATATTAAGGTGTGATAAAAACACAAAATTTGAAAAGTTTGATGTCTACGATGAAATCAACATCTAGAAGGGAAAAAAATAACAGCTTAGTGAAAATTTTCAAAGTTACAACTTTTCACAACTTAGAAAATTTTCATCTTTTCTTCTCATGTTTGCAACCTTTCATAAAATTCTTCCCTTGCGATGCTGCAAATTTCAAAGGGGTATTTCTTCCAGCATGTGATATATAAATGGAATTGAAATTTTTTTTCTTGTGTGATGCTATCCACAAGGGAAAATATTTTATCTCATAACATATCACATGCCTATAAAATTTCTTTCATCATGACCTTATCATAAAACAAAAAAATGTGTCCATTCGACATATCATAGCACTACATATTTCTCTCATATGACATATGACATATTGCAGGGCCACAAAAATTCCAAGAGCATAAAAAAAATAAAACTTCATAAAGTTTTTTCGAACGCATTGTAAATAAATAGTTTTGAAAGCTATAAAGGGTGGAAAGAGTCAATTATTTTATTTAAAAATTACCAAGACTTGTTTTGTTTTATTACATTTTCTCATGACTGTCTTCGAGTGCATTGTCATTGATCATGTCACCTAGTGTCGGGAAAATTATCTCGAGCCCATCACAATCAAAGGATTTTCAGTCACCCACTTTCACATCACCACCTAACCGGAGATATTCAGGTAAAGCCTTACCTCATAGGTAAGAATTGAACTTCACCTACTCCAAGGTGTCATTGGAGATTAGGGTTTTCTACTTGTTTATGTTTATTTTCCACTTGGCCCTTCATCTTCACTTAATAATAAAAAAGAGAAAAAAACATCTTCCCCATTGAAGATAAAATTTGATTTGGCACACATAGGGACTCAAACCCTTTTGATCTCAACCAAGCCTGGAATTTTCTTCATAGGAGTACACAAATACAAGCCATAAGTCTTTTCTGAGACTTGGGTTGACAATTCGGTCGAGGAATCAGACCCAATATAAAATAAATAAAGATTGCTCCCAGTGGGATAGAAATTAATTGGGTGTGGTGAGAACTCCTCAAATGGGATAGAAAAGATGAATTGACTTGGTTATGCTCCTTTCTTGAATCCTAGAATTTTTGGGAAACTATGCCTCGATGACTATTTTAGGGAAGCTTGGGGCAATTGGGTTCCACTTTTTTCCCTAGGTTGTGAGGATCAACCCTTAGTTGGGAGGGATTCCCACCCTCTTCCTTAGATTAAGTCTAATCAATGAAGAAGTTGTGTAGGTATGCTTGCTTGAGGTGAGACATTCTTTCTAGTACATGTTTCAAATGATTAAATAAGTTATTATTATAGTAAAATATAATGGATAATCGAACTTCTCCTTCCATTTTGACTAGAAAAACATGCAAGTGGTTTTGTAAGAGAGATTGAAAACCTTTAAGTGAGTTTAGAAACAACCCATTTATCTTATCCAACCCTTGGAGAACCATCCCACTATCCTAATCATTTTTAGGGGATCCCATGTTCCACCTTTTTCCACATGCACCTCTTATTGAACCAAACTGATATATCACACATCATATCAGTAGACATGGAGATTCATTTTTTCTTTCACCCTATCTGTGATGGCATTTCAACACAGGGAATGACCTGGGATGTACATTCATTTCTATCCATTCAATTTTCTCATTGTTATTGTTTCCTTCAAGTCAATCAATTTTCTCATTGTTATTGTTTCCTTCAAGTCAAGACTTGAGATGTTCTATCCATAGACTTAGTAGCATACACAAGTGAATTATCTAAATAAAGTATATGGGAATGCTCCAGAAATTCTGAACATCAAAAGATATGAAACTTCTTCTCTGAGAATCACACCTCACTTATTTTTATTTCAAGAGGAGACACTTTCCTCAGAATAAGCATCTTGTTTCGAATTTTGTATCTAACTCCACTAATGTGCCCTATTTTTGAAATGGATTAGAGATAGGTTCCATTTATGGCATCGAAAATACCAAGAAAGAAAAAGAAATGAGTGATTGAGGTCAATCCTGACATAGAAGAAACAATAGATATTGATATAGAAGTGGGTTTTCCTAGACTTGTATATGATGATACTCAATGTAGTATGGGTTCTGGGACTACCTACAAGTGGGGTGATTTATATACTAGATGTTCAAGGAGGATACTATCCCATAACTTCCTCTTGTTCCTAGCGAGACAAATCCAAATGTTGGTGTCCATTGATAGATTAAGTAGTCAAGACTACACAAGGTCATAACCAAGCCTGTAACATTTCCCTTTGTTGAGGTCATCTTCTAGCATATCAACAAGGTATATATCAAAATTGATTAATCAGGATACTATTGAGAAAGAAATTACTTCATTTCAGCCCTTATCTCTTAAAGTATGCTACAAGTTCCCTCAACCTATTGTAGACCTCACTGAGGAATGGATTTTGTAATTCCCTTTGAAATGATAAGATATCCCAAAATGTTTTTGGGTCAACCCTAAATAATTCAGAGCTAAATGAATGCGTACTTATCCCATCAAACACTTATGCGTACTTATCCCATCAAACACTTAATAACACCAGTCAAGATCATACCGACTCTAATCAGTAAGTTGTACGAAGAAAAATATGCCAATCAGTTCAAAGAATTTTGGGTGCCAATGATTTATGCTACTACTCAAACTATTTAAGATCATAGTGGCTGTAATTAGTAAGTTGTTCGAAGAAAACGATGCCACTCAATTCAAAGAATTTTGGGTGCCAATAATTTATGCTATTACTCAAAATATCATCATATTCAACTCGGCCTCCATCATGTCAACATCTATGGATTAAACTATCTCCAAGGCCAAACAGATGACCCTAGGCATGCATCCAACATTTTTCATGTCCTCTTATGTACTAGAATCTTCCTGCATGGTGAATAGTTTTCTAGGGATGGGATGGAAATGGTAGCCAAGTGAGGCATCCATACATGTCTACTGGCATATATTATGGGTGCATCACTTCAAAGTAGATTACATGAATATTTACGAACAATTCACAACTCCTATGTATAAAATAGTCTTTTGTGAACCTTTGAAATGTGTGACAGAAAAATTGCATGCACGAAATTGGAGAATTTGGTCACTGTTTGGCCATTGATACAACACTAATGGAAGACACAAGAACAAATTCGATTTTCTTCTCACAAGATTTAGAGTTAATTAATATATGGGATATGGAAAATGAGATTGAAGAGTATAGGTTGAAGGTTGAAAAGATGGAGAAATAATTAGCACACTATAAAGAAGACATGACCAACTTAGTTCAGTGTTTTCACATTCGAACTCTAATAGGAACTTAGCACTGTCCAAAAGAAAATGTACACTAATCTGAAGGGTCATGCCACTTAGTTTCTTGCCTTGAAAACGTCAAAGACAAGAAGGTGGTACTATATGTATTTTCTTACACTGAAAAGACAGAAGGTGGTACTATATGGAGTGCACTTCAGCATGGATGAGCTAAGAAAATTGCAAGCAGAAGAAAATGACGCTCCAAAAGACTTGCCAAGGATGAAAAAAAAGGAAAACAAGCTAAATTATGTAACTCTGTCAAATTTTCAAATAATAAGTATAAGTACATTAGAGAAAGACACTAGTGTCTCTATGAATAATTGCAAATGCTTATACCATTGTTGTTGAAAAGGTAATAGTAAGATGCCACCTACCATCCCTTGGAGACATGGGTGCACCAAGACATACTCGATATTTAAAAGTAGATTGAAATATTTAAAAGTCCTTTTGGCTTATTGGCAATTGTAAACTTTTTAACAATTATGCCAAATATTATATATTTCTAAAATTCTTTTGACCATTATGTTCTTATTATATCAATGCAAAGGCTTTTTAGCAATGAATAATATAGGTATTGTTTGCTATGTGAGATGTTTGCTTTTGAATGATAGATGTAACATTGCGAATGATAACGTTACAACTTCTCTATTTTTCTTTCTTGCTCATATTATATGCCTTTGCTTTAATCTAATTAGGACTTTGCATTGGATGAGAAACCCTTGCTATTCACTAGTGCCCTTTAGAACAAATGTTCCTTTGTTAGTGTGTATATGATATTCACTAGTGCCCTTTAGAACAAATGTTCCTTTGTTAGTGTGTATATGATTTTTGTAAGGTAATTTTTTTATTTTAAGATCTATAAGAGACCATAAATACTAATGCGAAGAGGACCGATGCACCTTGTTAGAAAGAAAGAA
>SNQJ01S0005674.1:148584-169374 GCA_010110895.2 Picea sitchensis | reverse complement strand
CTAGAGACTCCTTCTTTGGCAACACACATTGTAAGCTGCATTTCATAAGCTATTCACCCCTCACTTGAGTGAATAAGCTTGGAGTTATTTCACCCACATTTCATCTTTTAATTGTAAGGATAGCAATCATTTGAGGGCCTCAAGAGCCTTCCATTGGAGAGGGAAGGGACCCAAGTCCTCTTTCTCCATTGTGTATCTTTGGATTTCATCAATCAGACCAGCTTATATATTGGTGACATTGGTCCATTTTCATTTGTTTTTATTTTTGTTCCTATGCTCATATTTTCATTTAGTTTTGTTTAATTCTTGTTAATAGCTTTGTTGTTTTCTTTCTAACCTTTTACCATACAGCTGTCATGACTAGCAGAGCCCAACTAGGCATGTAAGCACTCACTTTTTGCTCATCAAACGACGAAAAGAGTGCAAACACACAGATTATCAAGAAAAGGAAGAGAGATACACAATGAAGAACCAGAATCAATGTATATTATGATCTATCAATGAGTGAGTGATCTTCACTCATATAGGCAATGACATCCTATAATTAGTAATCCATTCATAATAGTGATGGTCTAATATTATAAAGTCTAAAATAGAACTAGTTAGTTAACTCCCACTGAACTAGTGTGCTGAAAATATAAAATTCTCCAACACCCCCCCTGAACATCACTATGGAGTAAAAAATGAGTCCTGACTACTAGGCCATTTTAGGTTCTGATGTACAATACAACTAATGAACACTAAATAAAAATGACAAAAGGGGGAAAACCATGTGGGAACAAAACCCCCCCTCAAAAGATAATGTATCAAAAGAAGAAAATGGAAGTTTCTAGGAAATTGTGTTCTTCACTGCAAGACGATCCCGCAAAGTCTGAAACTTCTGCTCAGTGAATTTCTTGGTGAATATGTCAGCAGTTTTTTTAGAGGAAGGACATAACTGCAAATCAATTATCTTTTCATTTACTAAATCTCTGATGAAATGCATGTGGACCTCAATTTGTTTGGTTCGTTGTCGTTGTATTGGATCTCTGCAAAATCTTAGTGTACTATGATTGTCACACCATATGATAGTCGGAAAGTGAAACTAGATACCAAGCTCAATAAGGAAGTGTTGAAGCCAAAGTGATTGAATGACGCAGTTGACTACTCCTCTGTACTCAGCCTCTACAGAAGATAAAGCAATGGCTGATTTCTTCTTACTTGACCAACAAATTGGGCCCGACCCCAAACTGAGAGTGTACCCAAACGTGGACTTGCAATCTATGCTATCACCAGCCCAATTTGAATCTGTGAATACTATGAGATCTAATGCACAACTAGCTACATAGTGAATCCCATAACTCATGGTTCCCTGAACATATCTGAGGATGCACTTGGCAGCCTTCCAGTGAAGATCATGGGGTTCCTACATGTATATGGAAACTACTCCTACCGCGTATGAGATATATGGATGGGTTTGGGTGAGATACAGGAGACTCCCCACCAACTATCGATACCAAGTGTTGTCCACTAATGGTGTATCCCCACCATCCTCAATTATGATCCTAGATAAGAAGGGTGTAGGTGTAGACTTACAGTCTATCATGTGGAATCTATCCAGAATATCCCTAACATACTTAGCCTAAGAAATTTTGATGTCGAAATCATCCTGACTGATCTCAAGACCAAGAAAGAAGTGTAGTGGACCCATGTCTGTCATAGAGAACCTATCATCCAAAATATCTTTGACCAAGGAAATGGATGAAACATATCTACCAGTGATCAAAAGATCATCAACATCGAGTACTAATAACATGACAGAGTCAGTATTCCTCAACATGTAAAAATTGGAATTAGATTTGCATCTAACAAAATCATGTGAAAGAAAGTAAGAATCCATATTTGAATACCATGCTCTAGGTTCCTGCTTGAGGACATAGAGAGACTTCTTCAGTATGCATACTAAAGATGAGTTTTGAATGAACCCCTGTGACTGCTCCATGTAGATCCCCTCTGAAAGGTCACCATGAAGAAAAGAATTATTTACATCCATCTGGTGAAATTCCCATCCTTTGTCTGCTATAGTGGCTAGAGCCAAGTGAATGGAGTCCATCTTTGCTACAAGAGAAAAGGTCTCATCATAATCTATCCCATGAATCTATTGAAATCCTTATGCAACTAATCTGGCCTTGTACCTGCTCACCTGGCTATCTTCTACTCTCTTGGTCCTGTAGACCCATTTGCATATGACAAGTTTCCTCCCTAGTGGAAGTGGAACCAAATCCCAAGTCTGATTCTCTAGGAGAGATTCATTCTCCTCCATGGTTGCTTCCCATAGTGGATTTCCAATAGCCTCACTGTAGGTATGTGGATCAGAATATTGAACCATATAATAATGCATGGGCATCATTGGTTCAGAAGATGAAAGTACATGAGAAGTATCCACATGCTGAGATCGAGTCTTCCTTGAATCCAATGGATCCCCTGCAAGTGTGTCTACTTCCTGAAGTGTGGACTGTTCCCACTTGGGAATTTTTTGAAGCTCCAACGTTGGCTCCTCATTTGGTTGTACTACCTGCTCATCTGCATGTACAAAATCCTTTGAATCTGCATCTGAATACGTAGCATATGAGTATGTGGAATCATCATCTTTGATGTCTAGAACTGACGGAAGCACAAGAGTATTTGCATGTTGCACTGGAGGTGCATGGAAAGGACTCTCCTCAAACTGAACAGTGCACTCAATGATGAGTCGGTCTGTAGATGGATCGATCAATATGTACCCCTTCACATCATCTAGATATCCCACAAATATGCAAGGTGTGCTCTGTGGATCTAAGGTTTTCCTCTTTTCAGAAGGAATATGGGCCCATGCTCTAGATCCAAAGATGCAGAAGTGTGTGACATCTGGTTTGTCACCTGTCCAAGCCTCAAAAGGTGTCCTATCCTCAACAGATCTATGAGTTGATCTATTTTGTATGTAAGTAGCACAGTTAAGTGCCTCAACCCAAATTTTGGAAGGAAGTGATCTTGCATGAAACATACAACTGGTCATCTCCTTGAGAGACTTGTTCTTCCTTTCAACAACTCCATTCTTTGTTGATATAATCCCCCCCATTGTTTGTATGGAGAATCTTGATTTTGTTCCCAGTTTTTGTCTCTACTAGATATTTGAAGTCTTTGAAATGCTCAAAAACTTTAGAATTGTGTCTGAGAAAATAAACCCAAGTATAGCGTGAGTAATCATCAATAAATGTAAGAACATACCTTCCTTTGTTAATGGACATATGTGGAAATGGACCCATGAGATCACTATGAACAAGCTCCAAGGAAGAGGAGGCTCTCCTTGCCTTCCCCTTTTCAAATTTCTCTTCAGGATGTTTGCCAAGAATGCATCCTTCACAAACGCCTTCAGAAAATTGAATGTCTGGCAATCCTTTGACCATTCCTTGCTTGGAAAGTCGTTGCATGTACCTAAATTTTAAATGACCAAATCTCTCATGCCATACTCTACTACTATCATTAGCATGTGTAATTAGAAAATAGGAGTCATAGTCAATCAACTTAGTGAACTTATACAACCGTGATTTGTGATCTACCTCACCAACTGCAATAATGGAATTGTCATGCATGTCAAGTAAAGTAACTTAATCTGATGTAAATTCAACCCTTTTACCTATTTGAGTGATCTAGTAAACTGAGAGCATATTTATAGAAACATTTGGAACATGTAATACATTCTCAAAACTTCCATTAGGGAGTTCCACTCTTCCCTCTCCTGCAACTGCTATTGGAGTATCATCCCACATGAGAATAGGAGGTCCAGAGCATGAACTCAAAGAAGTAAAAACTTCCTCTTTAGCTACCATATGATGTGATGCACCAGAATCTATAATCCATGAATCAGATGAGGAATTAATTGCAACCAGAGCATGATGATTACCTTTCTTAGGCGCATGGTCTTCTTCCTTCTTCTTCTTGGCTCCTTCAGGAATGAAGTCTCCAAGGTTATTCTTCTGAAGTACCTGTGTCATAAGATCGATCTACTTCATGCGTGTGGATTCTTCATGATTCAGTTCATTGCAATATGTGCATTTCTTTCCCTTCTTCTTCTTCCCTTTGGAATTTGAAGAATCTTTGGAACCTGAAGAATCCTTGAAGGGTTTGGAATATCCCTCCTTTGACTCTGGATGTAATAGCTCCTTTCATTTCTGCTTCGAATTATGATTGGATGACTCTTTTCCATCATGCATGGTGAGTGCATGTGCTTTGGGATCTTTCATGAGGCCCATCTGTATGAGTTTTGTCTGCTCTTGTGTGAGAGACTCAATGAACTAAGCCATCGTAGGCATTTTCCAATTTGCACCCAAAATACATCTGCCAAAATGGAAATTGGAGACATATACAACATATTCTGGTCCTAGCTTGGCCAAGATTGTTAGAATAAGTTGTTTCTCTTGTGTAGACTTGTCAATACCACATCCACCCAAGCTCAAAATAAAAGATTTAAATTTAGTAAAGAAATCATGTATATTATCAAAAAAATTAGGGTCTAAGGTATTCAACTCTACCTCAAGCATATGACCTCGCATCTCATCCTTCTTTCCAAAGAGTCCTTCCAGGGTGGTCCAGATCTCATTTGGAGTCTTGCATGTGGAAACATGAAGCCATGGATCAGTGGATATTAAGTCAAGAAGTAGTCATGTGGCCTCATCCTTACGGTTCGCCCATCTCATCTTCTCAATCACTAATGTAGGTTATGTTTCTGTCGCCATCGTCAAATTATACAGTCATTTCCTTCTAAGTTGGAATTATTCCTTGGGATTCCAATCAAAATAACTGTATGGTGTGAGTATTACCACCAATTTTGACTATATAATATTTTTCCTATCCATCTCTCCCACTATTTCTAAGAACCCCTAAAAATTTACTCTCAATCTGCAAGTGAAAAATTAAGAAATCACGACAGAAAGGGCGCTTTAAGTGAAAAATTTTATCAGTTTCAATAGATGATCTTCTTACTTACTTTCTGATCAAACGGTGAGGAATCTCGCCAAATGATTGAAAACCACTTCTAGAATGGGTCGATTTACTTCCCACGTGAGTCGTTTTCTCAAAAAATTAATATTTTGGGAGTAATCACTGTAGAAAGGTACGACCATGGATTCGTATCAGTTTCAGGAGGTTATCTTGTGGCTTACTGTCTGAGAAAATGATGAGGAATCTCACCAAACAGTTGAAAACCCACTTGCAGAATGGGTCGATTTACTTCTTTTGTTGGCCGTTTCCTCAAAAAATTAATATTTTGGGAGAAATCACTATAGAAAGGTACGACCACAAATTCGTATCAGTTTTAGGAGGCTATCTTGCGATTTACATTCTGAGCAAACGATGAGGAATCTCTCGAAACGGTTGAAAACCCACTTGCAAAATGGGTCGATTTACTTCTCATGAGGGTCGTTTCCTCAGAAACTTAATATTGTTGGAGAAATCACTGTTGAACAGTACGACCACAGATTTAGCTCGCCGAAACTCTGATTTTCCTTATTCTTTGGCTTATATGGATTGCTCCAAGAAGGATAGCTTTGATACCATGTCAATGTTTCATGGAAACCTGCACAGGAGATCTAGCTAAATCATACACAAACAAATATTATCAAGAAAAGGAAGAGAGATACACAATTATGAATGAGAATCAATGTATATTATGATCTATCAATGAGTGAGTGATCTTCACTCATATAGGAAATGACATCCTATAATTAGTAATGCATTCATAATAGTGATGGTCTAAGACCTATAATTAGTAATGCATTCATAATAGTGATGGTCTACTATAAAGTCTAAAAATAGAACTATTCAGTTAACTCCCACTAAACTAGTGTTACTCCCACCGGACTAGTGTGCTGAAAATAGAAATTTCTCCAACACATGTCACACAGGTCCTCTTTCCTTCAAAGTGCAGGTTTTGTCAAACCCACGGGCTCTTTCCTGGACTCTTCGAAGAATTTAGATAACAGACGCTAGCTTCCATCGCTACATCCTTTCCTTCATATGAACTCGGGCTATGACCTCACGTAAACTCGTGATTGCGGAGCGGAAAAAAGTGGTTTGAGACCACAATGCTTTTCTCCCCACAATTCACTATCAATTTCCATGTGTCCCTTTGGAAATATTGTGGTTTCAATTGCGGCCCGCTCTAATAATTTTAAAGTCTGAGCACTTTCTGGCCCTGCAGTTAAGTGTGACCGTTGATCTTCAATCTCGGGCGATGCCTCTTGATCCACGATTGAAATATGTCCTCTATTTCCCTTGGTCAACTATTATTCAGCGACCCTTTTCCTCCTTCCACGCATGCTCCCAGATCTCACAATGTATCAATGTGTGCCCTCCTCTCAAATCAACGGCTATGATTGATTTCTCCCTTCGGGCTTCGGGATTTTCAATTCTCAACTCTTGCTTCCTCCACACACTTCCACTCGAAGTCGACAATCTGTCGACGCGTGTCTGTCACAGATCGATGGTTGTGGTTCACTTCTCTCTTCGGGCTTTGGAAGTTTCAACTCTCAACTCTTGCTTCCTCCGAAATGGTTATCTTCTGAAATGGAAGATCTGCTAACACCTGTCCTTAGAAAACAAATAGCTTAGATGAACTCTCTCTCTCCAGCCTTTGGGAGTTCTTGTTCAACACACTCCTCTTTCTTCCGGAGTGACTTTCTCCAAAATGGCATATCTTCTGCCACATGTCCTCCTCAAATCAACGCCCCTGGTCCTCTTTGGGACTTCAACCTTTGGAATTATCCACTTCTCCTTGCTTTGTTTCTTCCGGAGTGTTTTACTCGGAGTCCACAATCTAACGATGTGTGTCCCCCCGCATATCAACGTCTCCCATCTACTTCAGCTATTCAGGATTCAAGAGTTTCAACACTCCACCTTCGCTTCCTTCTGGATCTCATGATCTGTCGACGTGTGTCCTTCTGGATCTGACGATCCAAATTTTCTTCATCTCTTCGAGATTCAAGAGTTTCAAACTCTTACGCATTCGTTCCTCCTGGACTGCTTTCACCCGAAGACCCAGATCTATTGACACATACTCCCCTAGTGACCAATGGCCAAGATCTATTTCGGCTCTTTGGGGATTCCTCTCTCTCCTTGTTCACAAACTTCCAAAGTGCTCTTGCTCCATAGTTATGGATCTTACGCCACCTATCAACTTTGACAATGGACGGTCCCTGTTCACTTCAAGACTTCGAGACCTCAACAAGTCCACTTTCTTATTCACACAAAGGGTTAAGGCCCGTGCACTTTACCTGTATCGGATAACTATCGATCCTCTGCACTCAGATCCTATGGTTGAGATATATTTCTTCTCCTTGTGTGTTCCTCCTTCGTCCTGGACCTTGATCTGACAGTCCATATCTCTTCCTGCATTCGATCTGACGGTTTTTGTCACTCCTCCTCTTGAGCCTCTTTGTTCTCCTGAACTTAGGAAATTTTCTAAGTGTTCAAAGGCTTCGGCTTCTGAATCTTCTGCTATGAGATCAACTACTTTAAGTCTCAACTTATGCTTTTCCTCTTGATCTTTAAAAATGAATATTTTTCCTCGACTTTGGTGCACACTTGCGCTCTGCGTGAAAACTTGCACTACTCCTCCTGGGCTTGTGAATATTGGAATAAGTTCACTTATGCACGCACTCCTTGCACTGTCTCTCCTGATATTTTTCTTACTCAAGTTCTAAGTTTCAGTCCCTTTACTCCTCAAAGGGATTATTGGGCCTTCTCGGCAACTTTTTCTCAATGCTCACTTGTAGAGCTTACAAATTATTTAGAAACTCGCGGGTGTCCTCTTCTAGACACTCTTCTCCTTGAACTCGACAGAGAGTTCTCTTTGTGCACACTTGCACCTGCTCGATGCCCACCTAGCAGATCTATATAGAGTTCCCAGTGTCTTTGTCTCTTTGTTCTTCCTCTGCACAATTTATCCTACAAGGTATCCAACAACCTTGAGGTTCCCCTTGAGTTGTTATCTCTCTGGTGCGCCATCCTAGCATGTTCTTTTCTGACTCCACAGAGTTCAGATTCACACTCCTTGCGACAGCTACAGAACCTCCAATGTTCTTTTGGGCACTCCTTGCATAGCCTAAGAACCCATAACAATATTTCAAACTCAACAAGGATAGAGAAATATATCTTCCCACTACAGATGAAATCTATCATGCATCTACAACATACATTCATAACCCACATAAACAATCATGTGCTGGAAAAACTGTTATCTTTTTCATTAATATGAAAATCTGATTACAATATGTGCATGATGGTCTATAATAGAGTCTTATCTCTCTCAATCTTCCTCAAGGAACTATTCTATCTCCTATCTCCTCCTTTGAGGATTTCTAACTAACTTGCAGCTACCTCCTATTCAGTAACCTAATCTCCAGTAGCCTCATCTCAACATACAATGCATATACATATGCACGAATGTTCCTAGGGTTCCCTCCAACTACCTCTATTCTCGAAAGAAAAAAACTTACAACTACTTAAGTTCTGTTACATTAAATTCTAGGAGTGAAACTCCCATATCATTCACTCCCAAGTGTTTTAATCTTCTTCAGTTTTCAATCAGTAAAGAAAAGATTTTGTTGGTAGTCAATTCACATTTTTCCATTGTCTTATAAGCTGCCTACACCAATGTTTTGAAAACATCAATTTTTCGTCGCAATTTTCAAATAAACGACACTTTTATTTTTGTGGCATTTGAACATTTACCTTCGTTTTTGTTTTCACGACTGTAAGCGTGAAAAATTGGTCTTTCGAAGTCGCATTAAAATCCTTATTGAACTGTCGTTATCATTCTTGTCGATATGCCTATTGAGCTTACATTTTACTTATCATTATACAGTTGGCAAGACCTTTTCGATCTGTACTCATTGGGCATTCTTTGATTGGTTATGTATTTTTGTTTCATTAAATTACGATGCATTGGCAGTTGGATTTACATGTTATTTGATCAAATTACTTTGCACATTGGTTTCATAAGAGATATAGGTGTTATGGTTAAACCCTTGATATATTTCATTTGATATGACACCTAGTTCAAAACGCATTGGTACCTTGCTTAAACTCTTGATATGAATTGATACAACGCATGTCACATTGGTTAAACAATTGGTATTGATTTCAACTTGTATGATTGGTTTTAAAACTATGGTATAACCATTGCTTGCGCAAATGATTAATACACTTACCATTGGTTTCATTGGTCGGGCAAATGACATGATTGTTAAACCATACAATAGTGGGTTGAACATCTATAAGCATCGGTGGTTGTACCATTGGCAATAACTATTATGCATGGCCAGCAAATAGCTCCACCACCTTCGCATGATGTCATTTATGCCTATCCCTTATCCCTGTTTCACCTATGCTAGCTCGGGTAACCCTTCGTGCACTCTGCTCCTGTGTGTGCTAGGATCCAAACCCTGGACTTACCGTGTGCTCGGCTCCATGGCACCGGTGGTGCGAATTGAGCCGAACGGTAGCCAAGCCTTGCTACTGTTCGACAATGCACGGAAGGACTTAGAGGATAGCGGTTGGCTCACCTTCGTGCAGAGGTTTGAGGATTTTAATTTATTTGTTTCACAGCAGTTCGCCCTGACATTTGATGGTTGTAGAGCCAAGGTGGGTGACATTCAGTTGGTAATCAATGAGGAGTTTATTCGTTCTGCTACAGGGTTACCATCCTCGAGCCAGCGTTGGCTTAAAAAGTCTAAGGTCGAGGAGGTTCCATGGCCGCTACTGTTCGTCTCGCGAAAGGTCGCATCCTGTGACAGAGGTATGCCCATTTCCATGCTTAAACCATGATGTCATGACCTTTTTATAGTAGTTAAACAATTTGTGACCTGTGAGGGTCGACATGGACTCATTTTTCTCTACCACCTGCGTTTGTTAATGAATTTTATAGGGTATCAATTGAATATGCCTTTCTATTTCCAGGGTAGCCTGTACAAAATGTCAAAAAGGTTTAGAAGGGAGAAGGTCGATAGTAGCCTGTTCCACCATGGACTAATTAGACTTATATTTGTTCATCACTTAAGTCTCCACGGTGATAGCTGGTGAGATTTTATCGCTCAAAGTGGTTTTGATGATACAGACCCTGTCCAGATTGACAAGCCTGTGGTTAATGAAACCAAGGTCGGGCCACCAGTGCCCTTCCATGTCCTACTGCCCTCTCCTAAGCCTTCGATCGACCCGAATATTGACTTACCTGACATTATAACTGAGAAGGCTGAGGCTATAAAAAGCCTGTGAGCAAAAAGGTTATAGGTAACCCTACTATTGATGGAAAAGGAAAAAAGAATGCTCGGCTTATCTCGAGATAGGCTAGAAATAAGCCTAAACCTAGTGTTGAGAAGAAGCCCATAGTCCTTAGTGAGGATTCGGACTCTGACATAGAATGCTTCCTAGCTAGTGAGTACCCTTACTCACAGGGTTTGTGCTCCGAGCCACCTTATGACTTCGTTTCGAATCTTCCCCCTTTCCTAAGAAACAATCCCAGTTACCCAAGGATCGAACTACCTAACGAAACCCTCGGCAATGTAACTAAACCCTCACCTGCATCTTCGAAGCCCGTACAGTCATCATGTGACCAATGTGATGCGTGGTTGGAACGATACTATATAGACATTCCCCTACTTCAATTGAAAATCCAATCATTGGAAAACCAAGTTGCAGTGTTAACCAACCAAAGAGACAAACTTCAAGCAACTGATAGGAAGCAGAGAACCACTGGTTCCATCGTTTTTTGGAATGTTGAATCGGCTACAGTCGTTGTCAACTCCAAAATGTCATAATCAAGTCGTCTGCTCGACACCCAAGTATGAATTTTGATATCATTTTAGTTTTGTGAATAACCAGGATTGATATAATGATTTGAATTTGGTTTTCGAAATGGCTCTGTCATAATGTTGTTCATCCTGTACATTGTTTTTGCTTTGCTAAAAATAAATGAAGTTTCGATTTGGATACATGATTTGCTCATACCCATTTAGCCACTGATATATTTTCATTGGATTTGATTCGTTTGTTTGTTAAGTTAACAAAATCGATGGTTTGTTTTCAATTGAATTTGTTCGTTTCCAACTTGAACAGGAGGTTATCATGCTAAATTTAGATTACAATCATGTTTCGATTTGATTTCGTTATGGTTAGTTTGTATGTTGTGATTGTCAAACGATTTCGTGAGTTTGGTTGTTACGATCTTTTAATATGTTGTGTCATGTAATCTTATAAAACAGGAATACAACTCTGTTCGATTTTGATTTGGAAAGAACGACTATGTTTCGTATGAAAACAATATTCTCATTTAAGCCTGTGCAAAAGATATTTACGCCTTAATCATGGAACGGTTTTGATTCACAATGACTATGTTAAACCCCAGCTGTTCGATTCGCTCTTGTCTTGATTGGATTGGTGTGTATCTTCAGTTAGTACGATGATTTTCATGAGTTGGATTCGTATCATAGATGTTGCTCTGTTAATTTTAATTTTCAAACGAGTTTGTTAACCCAGATCGACATTCGTTATCTCTGTCAAATCTGGTTATAATCTGTTTTGAAATGAACGGTTTCGTTCAATGTCAATTGAGTTTGTTTGCCCCAAATAGAAATAACAAACGATTGAACTAATCCTACAGATCCTGTTGATTGATCTCATTATGATTTCGCTTGTGAACATTTACGCGCCAGTTTTGATTTAATTCGCTCATGGCATGGATCGTTTGTTATATACAGTTATGTCGATTTGAAAATGATCTTGTCTGGATTCGATCGTGTTTCCTGTTGATGAGGAAGCATAACAAATGCCTATGATTTGTTTTAATTATATCGATTTCAATTTGATATGGAATGATTTCATTACTGTTCAATATTATAATGCTCACCCAATTTTGTGGTAACAAACGAAACAGAGCACACGTATCTCTGTACTCATTTGATTGATTTTGGTCTTGTTTGATTTCACATTAGTATAACAATTCCAATTTGAATGATTCATTTTCAAATAGCTATTGGATGTTAGTTGAATTTAATTCTTTAAAAGATTTGAGTTGATTTTAATGTTGATTCTGTGTCTTATTTAGACCAGCTACAAAATCGCAAGATTCTGTAGCTAGTCTATAGAATTAGATTTTTATCATTTTATTAATAAAATATCCTTCTAACTTGTCCATTTTGAGCCCTTTTCAGGTACATCCGAATGGAATTGGACATGCTGGATAGTTTAGGAGATATTTGTGTGTTTTAGTTTTATTTTAGGTTCGTAGTTTAGTCAGACTTGGGATATCTTCCCAGATTTTATGTAAACAATTTTGATAACTTCCACAGGGATGTTTTACCCTGTGGAATGTCTTTAAATACTTATTATTTTTTGTAATAAGGGGCATCCTCACTTGTGGGAGAAACAGGCTATGGATTTCTAATACAAACTAAGACAGGATTTGATGTTTTGCTACAGCTTTTGCTTTTCAATATATCAATTTTTTGTTTCAAGTTTATGCATGTCATTTGCAGTTGATTATAGACTACTTTATCTATCATAGTCTATTGCAGAATGATGTGATTTAATTAATGTGATCCTTATCTGATTTATTTCATTACTTTAAAAATACAACAATTACTTTGTTCAATTAATGAATGACAGATTTCTCTTCTTCATCAATTGAATTATTTTGTATAAGTCTTTGCATACAGGTTTATCTAACTGTGAAGATTTATAAATCATAAGATTGTTGTAGATTTTTATGTCTTGTTTGTCCTGTAATCATACTTGAAGAGCACTGCAACTATCGTTTACGAGAAGCTCCTGGATAATTCAGTGCGGGTTTCCTCCCTCTGATGAGCTAAGAAAATCATCATACACAGGACAAACCTGGAGCATTTCTCCAGGTCAGTTTGTGATTTATTTGTTAGTTAATTTGTTTAGTATAATTTAAGTAGTTTAGTTAGATATATGTTTAGTTAAATGTGTAGTTAGAATTAGTATATTTGTTGTTTAGTTTATTTAGTTTTTGTTTTATTTCTGTTCATAAAATTATAAAATCAACAAAAATATATTTCTTTGTCTTGGGGCAGAATATAAATGAGTTTTTCAGGTTTTATTTAAATCTGTAAATTGTAGATATTGTACATTTTGTGAATAAGATTTATTTATGTTAGTAATTAGATAGTTAATTAGTTAGAGTTAGTATAGTAGTAGTTAGTAGATTGTATATATAGAATAGTTAGATTAGTTTAGTTTGTTTTAATAGTTATTTTAGTTAGATTAGTTTTGTTTGTTTAATAGTTAGTTTTAGTTAGATTAGTTAGTTTAGAATAGTTTTTCTTTTTTTTGTTTTCTTAGGACCTTAGATCGGTTAACGAAGCCGCTAAACCTGTCAGGGTGGTTCACCCCAAACGGATTGGGTTATTAGACAACCCCGGACCAGTTCCACTCTTCCAGTTGACAGACGGTCAATTTCACGCGTCAACAGATTTGCAGAAAAATGCCAGCGTTTAAGATTCTAAAATGATTCAAAGGCGCTCCAAGGCGTTGAGTTGTGTCTCCGCGTGTGCTTGTTGATGATTCTCCTGCATCATACTCCACTTTTGGTAAACTCATGAGCTCATGCTCATGGATCCTTCTGCTCTGTTATTGAGATCCTCCAGGGTCCAATACCTTCTCTTGGAGTTTTCAATCTGCTCCTTTTTCTTGCTGCCTCTTTTGCCATGTTGCTTCTATAGGTTTGCTTCTGTCTCATACTTCTCTAATGATTGCTTCTTGTGTTGCTTCCAACATCAATATTTTTATCTCCTCTATTTCTTGTCCAGCTGGTCCAATGGCTGGATTTCCTCCTGTAGTACGCTCTGTTGCATCTTCTCTCCATCAATTTCAAACTTAACTTGTTGGATAAGATGACTTTGCATCTATACCCTTCTCTCCAGGGCCTCCAGCTCTTCACACGAATCAACAAGATCCATGTTATATGTTGATTCTTCCTCTGTTGTAGGTTCATATTCTACAATTATCTCTTGCTCGGTTTCCTGGCTGAAATTTTTGAGCCATTCCTCGGAACACTCATATCCTTCTACTGTAGATTCCAATTCTACAGTTGCCTCATGTTCATCTCCTTGGCTGAAAATTTTGAGCATTTCCATTGAATTTTCTTCTTTCTTCATCTCTTGGGCACATCAAAATGTGTTCTCTTTCTCCTCCTTACCAATCTGATCAATATGAACCTTCATATTATCTTCATCTCCTGTGGCACTAGTTGGCCACTCTGTTTCAGACTCCAGTTCTGTAGTCTCACCACTGAGTTGTTGCTCAGCTTCCTCCTCTGACAGATTGACTCCTTTCATATCCCTTGTTGGCACATCTTCATCTTCCTCCAGCTGCTCCCCAGGATAGTATGATCCTCCACCTATTTCCAACTTAGCCTATTGGATGTGCAATCTTTGCACCATCACCTTTCTCTCCAGGGCCTCCAATTCTTTATACATCTCAACAAAGTATATGTTGTTTGTTTCCTCTTCTACTGCAGACTTCATTGCTGCAGTCATCCCCTGTTTAGCTCTCGGGCTGAAATTTTTGAGCAATTTTGTTGAATGCTCTTCTCCTGCAATCTGCATGACTATTTCCTAGCAGCCATCTTTTGGTTCTAGATTGTCCAACCAATCCTCCAACATCTTCAATTCCATCTCCCATTGATTGAGCATCTCAACTGTGTGCTCCTCTTCTCCTTTGACAAGCATCAATGTCTACTCCTTCTCCCCTTCTTTGACAATCTTTGTTGGTTGTTTTTCCTCTATTGCACCTGCATCACACACATAATTAGTTTTAAAATCATTTGGCCCCATGGTCTCTTTCTTGGATTCTCGTTGCACCACCTCCTCATGTGTAACACCTGTACTAGCCTCTGTTGGACTAATTGGAAGGAATATTTGAATTCCCCCAATGATTAGAATGCATTTCTGATCCTCCTCCATTAGCTCTCCTTGTTGATATGAACTCTCAACTGAGTTCATGAGACTTTCGGATAGTGTCCCCTCTTCTCTCTTGCCTACTTATAAATCTAGGATTTCACTTCTACCCACCTGGCAGTCTATGAGATCAACTGATCTCAGCTGATTTCCCACCTGGCAATTTAAATTTCCATCATTGTCCTCCTGACAGGCTATCAGATCCTCAATTGATCTCACCTCATTTCCCCCCTGGTAATATGAAAATCCATCTCTGCCCTCCTGGTATTTTATGAGATTGTTAACTGATATCACCTCCTCCTTGTCACTAAGGTTCCTCCCAATCTCTGGTTCACAGATGTGAATCACTTTCTCTTCTATGTCACTGAGGTTTTCAGCATGCCTCAGCCACTTCCTCACTTATTTTTGTTTCCTTCTGGCTAACATCTTCTGGATAGGCCAATTCACTTTCCTCTTAAAAGGTCATTCGTACCTCCAGTGTACCTTTGCTTCCTGCTACATATTCAATGCTAGCCTATCCATCTATGCTCTTATCTCATTGAAATCCTTGTAAATGTTTTCTCTACTTTTTATCTTGCGGTCTACTCCTTGACCACACTTATGGCCTTCAGTAGCCATATTTTCTGTCTTCATCCCTCCTGGTTTTCTACCGTTTGTTCCATACCATGCAACAAAATTTATAGAGAATCAGTACTTTGTCTCTCTTCACCTGTTGTCTATAGGATAAATTCAGCTTCTGATACCATTTGATGTTATCAGATTATCTCTATTCACCCTCTCACCTTTGCCTACAATCTGCAGACACAGTTCCTCTCTTGATACTACTTGATGTAGTCAGTTTGTCTTCTCTATCTCCTTCGCCTGAAATCTACAGACGAAATAAACTTTGATACCTCTTGATGGTATCAGACTATCTCTTTTATCTCCTTTCCTCTTTTACCTGTTGTCTACAAGAAAAAATCCACTATGATACCACTTGATGCAGACCCCCTTCTCCCCTCGGGGTTGCGTGACCTACTGGTCTAGGATCGTTCAAATCAAGGAGTCATATCGACTCTACAGGCCTTCACTAGGCCTCAATCAATCTACATAGGTCCTCTTTCCTTCAAAGTGTAGGTTCTGTCAAACCCGCGGGCTCTTTCCTTTCCTCTTCGAAGAATTTATATAATAGACACTAGATCCCCTCACTAGGTCCTTTCCTTCATATGACCTCGGGTCATGACCTCATGTAAACCCATGATTGCGGAGTGGACAAAAGTGGTTTGAGACCACACCGATTTTCTCCCCGCAATTCACTATCAATGGCCATGTGTCCCTTTGGAAATACTATGGTTTCAATTGTGGCCCGCTCTAAGAGTTTTAAATTACGAGCACTTTCTGGCCCCGCAATTAAGCATGACCATTGATCTTCAATATCGGGCAATGCCTCTTGATCAATGGTTGAAATCTATCCTCTATTTTCCTTGGTCAATTGTTAGTCATCAACCATTTTCCTCCTTTTTCACGTGCTCCCAGATCTCACGATCTATCGACGCATGCCCTCCTCTCAAATCGACGACTACGATTGATTTGACCCTTCGAGCTTCGGGAGTTTCAATTCTCAACTCTCGCTTCCTCCACAACACTTCCACCCAAAGTTGACGATCTATCGACGCGTGTCCATCACATATCAATGGTTTTGTTTCACTTCTCTCTTCGGGCTTCGGGAGTTTCAACTCTCAACCCTTTCTTCCTCTGAAATGGTTATCTTCCAAAATGGAATATCTGTTTACACCTGTCCTCAGTGTATGAACGACTCAGATGAACTGCATCTCTTCGGCCTTCGGGGGTTCTTTTTCAACACTCTCCTCTTTCTTCCTGGGTGACTTTCTCCGAAATGAAAAACATTCTACCACGTGTCCTCCTCAAATCAACGGCCCTGGTCCTCTTTAGAACTTCGACCTTCGGAAGTCTCAACTTCTCCTCTCTCTGTTTCTCCCAAATCATTTTACCCAGAGTCCACAATATAACGATGTGTGTCCTCCCACAAATCAATGGCTCCCAACTACTTCAGCTATACGGGGTTTGGGAAGTTTCAACACTCCACCTTTGCTTCATCCTGGAGATCACGATCCATCGATGCATGTCCTTCTGGATCTAACGGTCCATATTTTCTTCGATTCTTTGAGCTTTCATATTTTTAAAATCTTACACACTCATTCCTCCAGAAGTTATTTCACCTAAAGACTCAGATCTGTTGACATGTACTCCCATGGCGACCAACGACCAAGATCTATTTTGGTTCTTCGGCGATTTCGTTCTCTCCTTGTCCACAAAATTTTGAAGTGCCCTTACTCCAGGGTTATGGATCTTACGCCACCTGTCAAATTTGATGATCGATGGTCCTTGTTCGCTTTGAGACTTTGGGACCTCATCAACTCCACTTTACTTTGCACACAAAGGGTTAAGGCCCGTGCACTTTACCTAGATCGGACGAATGTCGATCCTCTATGCTCAGATCCTATGGTTGAGATCTGTTTCTTCTCCTCACGCATTCCTCCTTCATCCTCAACCCTGATCTGATGGTCGAGATATCTTCCTGCAATCGATCTAATGGTTGTTGTCACTCCTCCTCCTGAACCTCTTTTTTCTCCCAGACTTGGGAAATTTTCTAACTTTTCAAAGGCTTCAGCGTTTGAAACTTCTGGTGCGAGCTCGGCTACTTTGAGTCACGACTTATTCTTTTCCTCCTAAACTTTGACAATGAATATTTTTCCTCCACTCTGGTGCACACTTTCACTCGGCGTGCAAACTTGCACTACTCCCCATGAGCTTGTGAATCTTGGAATAAGTTCACTTCCACGCACATTCCTTGCGCTATCTCTCTTGAGATTTTTATTAATCAAGTTCTAAGTTTCAGTCCCTTTAATCCTCAAAGGGATTCCTGGGCCTTCTCAGCAACGTTTTCTCAATCCACACTAGCATAGCTTACAGATTATTCAGAAACTCTGTGGGTGTATTATTCCTGACACTCTTCTCCTTGAAATTGACAGAGAGTTCTCTTTGTTCACACTTGCACCTGCTCGATGCCCACCTGACAGATATCTACAGAGTTCTCAGTGACTCTTTCGCTCTGTGCTTCCTCTTCAGAGTTTATCCTCCAAGGTATCCAGAAACCTTGAGGTTCCCCTTGAGTTTTTGTCGCTCTGGTGGACCCTCCTAGCATGTTCTTTTATGAATCCACAGAGTTCATATGTGCACTCCTTGCGTCAGCTACAGAAACTCCAATGTTATGTTGGGAACTCCTTGCACAGCCTAAGAACCCAAAACAGTATTTCAAAATAAAAAAGGATAAAGAAATCTATCTTCCCACTACAGATGAAACCTATCATTCATCTACATCATACATCATAAACCCCATAAACAACCATGTGCATGAAAAACTGTTGTCTTTTTCATTAATATGAAAATTTGATTACAGTATGTGCAGGCTAGACTGTAACAAAGTCTCAACTCTCTCAAGCTCCCTCAGGGAACTATTCTATCTCCTATATCCTCCTCTAAGGATTTCTAACTAACTTGCAGCTACCTCTTATTCAGTAACCTAATCTCCAGCAGCCTCATCTAGGCATACAATGCATCTACATATACAAGAAGGTTCCTAGGGTTCCCTCCAACTACCTCTATTATCGAAAGAAAAAAACTTACAGCTACTTAAGTTCCGTTACATTAAATTCTACGAGTGAAAATCCCAGATCATTCACTCCCAAGAATTTTCATATTCTTCAGTTTTCAATTAGTAAATAAAAGATTTGCAGAAAAATGTCTGCATTTAAGCTTCCAAAATGATTCAAAGGTACGCTAAGGCATTGAGTTGTCTCTCCATGTTTGCTTGTTGATGATGCTCCTGTGTCAGGTAGGATTTTTATCTTGTCTTGTTACCATGTTTGTTTATATAGCATGTTTGTTTATATAGAATACTTGAAATTAGAATTGATTTATGCAGTCATTTTCGTCTATTGTAGTTTACCCCATGCCATAGAGTGATTTTCCCCATAACAGAATTGAAAACCATACTGGGGAGGGAATCTTATTTTCTTGGTTTGGAGTGTTTTTCTCCTTTCATTGCTCTCGATTATCTTGAGTTTTTTGTCGTCTGACTGCTTGATAGCCTATTTTTGTTTTTGAGTCTGAGTTTCTTGGCCTTATCCTTAACCTGGAAGTATTTTAATACATATATTTGGGTTTTCCCTTGACAAACGCGTACATACGCGAGTTGTCGTTCTACAGGGTGCGTACATTTGTGGTTTTTTATTAAACAAACATATACATCATCCTTGTTTGCTTGATTGTTGAGTTTGGTGTTTGTTGGGTAAGTTTTGATTGTTGTTGAGTCTTCTTGGGTCTCTCTTATGACTGTTAAGTGCTTGCAGAGTGATAGGAAACCTTTCTTTGGTTGAATTTTCGGGTGATTTTTCTTTCTCATCATCTTTTTCATTGGTTGTCCTTGCATCTTGGGATGGGTGTTTTCTTTTTGATATCCTTCTTGATTTGTATATTTTTGCTTACAGTAGGGATTATATATCAAGTTGTTGTTCAGTACTTGCATTTTCATTTCTTTATGTTGAAAATACAAAAAAAAAAAAAAACACATTTTGCATTATGGCATTTGCTCTTTTTGGTTCTTATTATTGATCTTGATACATGCATGGAAAGATTTCATCTTATTTGAAATCGCAGAGTTGAATTGAAAGTTGCATTTTTGAAAAATATTATCATTTATTTGAATTTAGGACTTTTCATTGTTTTCATATTAATTTCTTTTAGTTGTTGAGTCATAACATCATCAGTTTCATGACCACATATTTTCAGTAAACAAAGCCACTAAAAGTAACACTGATAAATTTAAAATTGATTAGAAACGATTTTATTTTTCAGTGTACACAAACTAGCTTAATATTTAGAGCCTTGGAATAGGATTTTGAGAGTAAGCTTCTCTAAGGCTATTAAACTCAACATATGTGCCTAACTAAGGGAGTGGTGAAATCCATTGTATAATTGGTGACGTCAGGAGGCCCCACTCACGCTGGATTTAAGCACGAGGTCATGCAAAGTTGGTTGAGGAGATATCCCTCCAATACCTTCTTAGCGTTAGAGATATTTATGGTGATCTATTCATATATGGGGGTCTTGCTAGTACCTTTACCTCTATGAGAGGCAGTGCTTCCAATATTTCAGACTTTGTTACCCTGCCCATATAGTGGACCTGACTTACACTTGTTTCCCTGTGCATTGGTTATATCATGGTGGCTTAGTTCCTTGACATAGGTAGCCACATAGGTTATTTGCAAGGGTTATTCTACAGGTACCCTGGGTAAGATAAGGGTCGGACAACACAAAACCTTTATGGAGGATTACCTCTTTGGGGGGATCTGACTGACTAGTTGTTAATCCCACGAGGGCCCTTATAACTGATTTTGATACCTCTGGTCGTTTGAAGGGAGTCTCAGGCCCCTCTTGGGTGAGGTATACCTACTTTAGGGAGGGACGCCCCTTTCAAACACTTCATCATGTTTGTGTGCATATTGGCCTTTTTGTTTATTTTTGTGTCCTCTTTTTTTATTTTGGTGTCCTCTTTGATTATTAATCATGGTGGAGCCAGACAAGCTTCCTTGCAGGTCTCACCATTTGTTGAAATTACCACTGCATATTGAGTCTTTTCCTTCTAAAAGAAGTAAATTTATCAATCGTGGCACACACACCTCCACCTACCATACTTGTGGTCATACAAGTATGAGTATTAAGTCGAATCAAAAAG
>SNQJ01S0005674.1:104353-131413 GCA_010110895.2 Picea sitchensis | reverse complement strand
ATAGTTACTTGGATAAGAATGATCCCACAATATCAGGGAATCCAGTACAAGGATAACCATTCGAATGCCAACCCATCCTTCTAGAAGATTTCCTTCTAGAAACATCGAGAACTCATCTTTTTCCATGCTTTAGGAAGAGTTCACACCCTAGTTATTCAACACAGTGCAAGAAGTTCGCACCCTGGCTTAAGGCAGCCTGTGAGAATGTTTCATTCTCGCACCCAAATATATTAGCAGCCTACGAACCTTCTTCAAAAATGAGTTTTCTAGGAAGAGNTCTTATGAAGAGCCTGAGTATGCCATCATTAATACACCATCATGATGACCAAAATCATGGGTAACACATTGAAATCATGAAGTGAAAATAAGCATAGATGTGGGGAAGCTTCAGGATCTCCCATGACCATTGGATATACGTCGCGGTCAGTCCAGCGTTGACCACTCCGGGTGAAAAGGGAGTGTTAAAAAGGTAGAACATATGAATGTCAAAGTCGTGAAGCAACGAGGATTATTGATCCAAGGATACTTTGTGATCCCTCCTAACCATTGGATCTAGACCATGGTCAACCCAACGCTGACCACTTCAGGAGTAAAAAGGAAATTACACAGTGGATCCACCAAACACCGAAGTTGTGAAGAAACGAAGGTCGTATATATATGGATCTACATGGACCCATCTCGACCGTGAGATATAAGGAGTATTGGGAGGTTGCTGGAAGGATTTCATACTTCGAAGCTGTAGGATATTTTTTGGGTAGGAGAGGCTAGAGACTCCCAGAGGTTGTCCATCCGGAGTGATATGGCACATTGACGTCACCTAGAGTGACGTGGACCAATGTTCAACATGCCCTGTGTCACCTTGATTCATGTTTTTTATTGATCTTATATGCCAATTGGAATGTGACACATGTCTCCCATTGATGGGACCATTTGTCATCTCTATTCCTTGCCACGTGTTAACTTCGATTACATGCTCACATGGCCTAATAGCTGGTGGAATACCCAAAGCACTGGGAGTTCGAAACTTCGGGAAATTTGGGATGCTAGGGTTAATTAGGCCAAAGTATCATATCCACCTATCCATGCCTCTGTGTTTAATACATCGCCAAGTGTAAGTGTGGACCCTTTGAGAGTCTGGTAATTCAGAACTCTGGAGGTTTAGAGTGGTGTGATTTGATGAGTCAAAATGGGCCTAAGGACCAGATTTTCTTTCCCGCTCCTACAGGCTATCGAATAATTTAAATATAATTAATTAAATGAAAAGGGACCCTCTTTGAGACTTCGACATTCAGGAGATTTGGGTTCATGAGAACATGAGGAGGAATTTTTCTGAATTCCAAAGAATTAGGCGCTAGTTAATATTAATTAATCCAAGTTCCTTGCAGATTTTGGTAAAGAGTTGGATTTTGCTATGTTAATGGTTAATTAACCTAGTGGACCTATAGGATCTAGACAAATGCCAACTCTGGGTCGAAACAGTATTCGTATACTATGATGATGTGTAGTGTCGAATGACAGGGAGCCACGTGGGTGCCACATTGTTTTAAGGGACTCCAGTTAATGAAGGCTTATAGAACCTTGAAAGGCAATAACTTGCAATCCATAGCTCGGATTTGAGCATGGTATCAGTCGCTTGGAAGCTATTACCAAGCATAAGGTGATGGAGGTCTCAAGAAGAGGATTTGAGATGATTAAGAAAAATGAAATTTTGATGCCCCATCCCTTAAGAAGGTACTTTAGGGGTCGTGTGTGTTACAAAGTGGTATTAGAGCGGACAATAACACTTGGCCTGATTTGGCTCATGAACAAGTCGAATAAAAATCTTATTAGAGAAATTGTAAGGGGTAACACCCTATATTACCCCATTCATAAGAAACTTATCTAAACCACTGTTGAAGAGAGGAATGAAACTTTATATTGTTGTTATATGTTTTGAAAAACTTGAACTTCGTGTTGTTCATAAACTAGTAGATAATTAACTAACAAAAAATGTTTTATAATCACTCAAGCAATCAGTGGACAACAGGAAAAATACAGCGTAAAGGATGGTGAGACATCATGAGTTGGGGGAAAGCTCCCACAATAGAGAAGAGGAATATGATGAGAGGAGGGTAGTGGAAACCCCTCTATATTTGGTTGAAACCGTAAGAATCTGCATGGAAAAATTACGAAGTTGTAAGGCTGACAATGAAACGTTGATATTAACGCAGTCCTACTGCAAATCCTATTAGATATACAAAGACAGTTGCAACATGGACTAGCATCTAGTCACGTGGACATACATCATACTAAGAAAACCCAAAGTTCACCTGAGATACAAAATCATGGTCCTAAAAGTGGCTACATAAGGAGGAGCACCTCAAAGAAGGCCCAACATGGAGCCAAGAGACTCTCAACGGAAGAATCCTCCAGTGAGGAAACTCACAACTCCAAGGAATCATCTAGTATAAAAAATAGTTCACATTCCAAGAGGAGAAGAAAGAAGAGGAAACATTCCAAGATCCATGACCCTAAAGAGTTTAAGAATTCCAAACCACCCACTTTCGATGGAGAAATTAAAAAGGGGGAAGAAGAAGAATTTTGGCTACTAGGACTAAAGAAGTACTTCAGAGTCCATGACTACTTTGAAAACCTAAAGGCTCGAATATCCATTTCCAAATTGAATGGAAAGGCCTCCATTTGGTGGGAGGACCTTAGGAATGTGAAAGGAATCCATGAGAAGGACTTGTCATGGAAACAATTTGAGAAATACTTCAAGAAGAAGTATATGTCGAAAAAATACTTTGATAGGAAGACCAAGGAGTTTTATGAGTTTAATTTAGGACAACTCACAATAGATGAATATATCAACAAATTTGTCGAGTTGATAAGGTATGTTCCCTACATAAAGGATGAAAAGGTAAAGATGTAAGAATTTATTAGTGTACTTCCTCAGTCCTTCCAGGAAAAAGTTGAATTTGATGAACCCAAGACCTTAGAAGATACTATCCGAAAGGCAAGGTATTTATATGAGCAATTCAAGAATAAGGTAGAAACTCATGAGGAATGGAAGAAGAAAAGTAATTCAGGTTTCAAGAAGAAGGGGTTTAAATCCTCAATATTTAAGAACCATGGGAAAAGTTCTAAGGATAGCCTCCCTACTAAAAGTGTATATCAGAAAAATTTCCCATCTTAGAGTGGAAATAAACCCTTTGGAGCAACCTCAAGTAAGATTTATCACACAAAGAGAGAACCCTTGAAATGTTGGGGTTTTGGAGAACACCATGTGCTGAGGGACTGTCCACATAAGAAACAGAACAATAGGAGGGTCTACAACATCCAGGAGGCTACCACAGTCAATAATGTGGCTAGGAGCATGCCACAAATCTATGCAACCTTGGATAATAGACAAGTTGACCACCAAGATTCAGTGGTGGAGATGCAAGGTATGATTTCCAACCATCTACTTTTCATTTTAATTGACCTTGGTTATAATATGAGTTATGCTTCTCTTCAAACTGTTGAAAAATATAAATTGCAGCAAGAAAAACACGTTAAATCATGGTTGGTAAAACTAGCCACTGGAACCAAAAAAAAGGTAACAAATGTCATACTAGCATGTCAAATCATTATGAATGGATTACCCACCCGAGAAACCCTAAGAATTCTCCCTATAGGATCCTATGACCTAGTGATTGGCGTGGACTGGTTGGTTGCCCATAAAACCAGGTTAGATTGTTTCAATAAAACTTTGGAGTGTGAAGATGAAGAAGGGACAAAAATAACCCTACAAGGGATTCAAAATGTTATCTCAGTGAGAAAAATATCGGCCCTTCAAGTGAATAAGTATTGCAAAAAAGGGTGTCCTTTGTATGCAATACAAGTGTTAAACTATGTTGAGAACAGTAAACCAAGCCTAGAAGACCATCCCATATTAATAGAGTTAAAATATGTGTTTCCAGAAGAGGTACCAAGTCTACCTCCAAGAAGAGATATTGACTTTTCAATAGAACTTGTACCAGGAGAGGTGCCAGTATCTAGAACACCCTATAGAATGAGTACACCAGAACTAGTTGAGCTCAAACTATAGCTAAAGGATATGTTGGACAAAGGCTACATTCGGCCTAGTGTGTCACCATGGGGAGCACCAACCTTGTTTGTGAAAAATAAGGATGGCACACTCAAGTTGTGCATAAACTATAGACGACTTAATAAGATGACCATTAACAATAAGTATCCCTTGCCAAGGATTGATGAATTGTTTGACTAGTTAAGGGGTGCTACAATTTTTTCCAAAATTGAATTGAGGTCTGGATACCATCAAGTCTCAATCAAGGATGAATAAATCCACAAAAAATCATTTATGACAAGTTATGGGCGCTATGAATTTGTGATGGTGCCATTTGGGCTTACCAATGCACCAACCACTTTTATGTGCTTAATGCATAATGTACTCAGTAAGTTCCTAGATGGATTTGTGTTGGTTTTCATTGATGATATCCTAATCTATTATAAGAGTATGGAAGAACATGAATAACATCTCAAGTTAGTGCTTCAAGTGCTCAGAAAATGTCATCTCTATGCTAAATTTAGTAAGTGTGACTTTTTCAAAAAACAAGTCCATTACTTAGGCCATGTTATTTTTGAAGAAGGAGTGGTAGTTAATCCTGACAAGATCAAATCCATTATGGATTGGCCTACCCCAAAGGATGTATCTGATATCATATCCTTTATGGTCCTAGCAGGATACTATATAAGGTTCATAAAGGGATTCACCAAGATCGGTTGCTCAATCACCTCCATTTAGAAAAAGGGAGTTAAATTCATTTGGACATCAGAATGTGAAGAGAGATTCCAAGATCTGAAATACCTTATAACCAATGCACATGTGATGAATATTGCAAACCCAAACAAGTACTTTCGTATGTGTATAGATTCCTACAAGGAAGGGATCGGAGGAGTCCTTATTCAAGAAGGACATGTGATTTGCTACGAATCCAAAAAAATGAATGAGCATGAAATCAATTATGTGACCCATGATATAGAATTGGCTACCATAGTACATGCTTTAAAAATGTGGAGGCATTACCTCATAGATAGGATATTTGTGCATATGATAGACCATAGTGGGTTGAGATATATGTTCGATCAAACAAAACTCAATGTTATACAAGCTAGATGGATGGCTCTCCTTAATGAGTTTGATTTTGAAATCAAACATATCAAAGGAAAAGAAAATAGGGTGTTTGATTCCCTTAGTAGAAGTATGAAGATAATTCACTTGGTAGTTGTAAACAACTATGAATCAAATGTCAAGGAGAGAGTCAAAAGTGCACAAGAAACAAATTCATTTTTCAAGACTGTGAAATCATACTTAGAGAAAGATCCCACGGGGCTGAAGTATGAGGGTTATCAATTGTTGAAAAATGGCATGCTAACTTACAAAAGTAGGTTGTATATTCCAAATTGTGATGACTTGAAGAGGTTCATAATGGATGAACTGCACAAAATACCATATATCGGGCATCATGGTTATCAAAAAAAGATCACATCCACTAGGAAAATATTTTATTTGCCCGGACTCAAAAAGGACATAGTTGATTACTTAGCTAAATTTCTATAATGTCAACAACTTAAGGAAAATAGTCGACATCCAGCAGGGTTGTCTCAACCCCTACCAATCCTAGAATGGAAATGGGAAACCATCTCCATGGATTTCATCATAGGGTTACCAAAATCAACCAAACAAAATGACACCATCATGGTAGTTGTGGACAAATTGAGCAAGGCTGCTCACTTTATTCCTGTCAAATCAACTTGCAAGGAAATAGATATTGCCAGTATTTTCATGAAGGAAATGTTTAGACTGCATGGCATGCCTAAGGAAATTATATTTGACCGAGATACAAAATTTACTTCAAACTTTTGGAAATATTTGTTTGTTAGTTTTGAGACTAAATTGCTATTTATTATAGCTTGTCACCCTCAAACTGGTGGGTAGACAAAGAGGGTAAACCAAGTGTTAGATGAAATTTTAAGGATGCATGTAATGCATCATCCCAAGAAGTGGGAATACTACCTACCACTGGTAGAGTTTGCTTATAACAATGGCTATCAAGAGTCATTGAAGATGAGCCCTTTTGAGGCCTTATATGGTAGAAAATGAAAGATTACAATCAGCTGGAATAACCCAGTAGAAAAAATTACGATCGAGTCAGATTTGATAAAGGAAATGGAACAACAAGTATTTCATATAAAACAAAATTTGAAAATAGCTCAGGATAGACAGAAAATCTATGCAGATAGAAAAAGAACTCTTAGAGAGTTCAAAGCAGGGGATCATGTGTATCTCCGAGTTAGGCCCATTAAAAGTTCCTTGAGAATGGGAGATTGTGCCAAGATAGCACCTCGGTATTGTGGACCCCTTGAAATTTTGGATAAAGTGGGACCTGTAGCATATAGACTAGCACTTCCTCCCACAGCGAAGGCACATAAAGTTTTCCATGTTTCATTACTGAAGAAATATGTACATGATTCTAATCATATAATTTATTGGTCTATGATTCAAGTGGAACCAGAGGGAGAATTCCTTCCAGAACCAAAATGCATAATAGACAGGAAGGAAATCCCACTCGGGAACAGAACCGCTTCACAGGTCAAGGTGCAGTGGAAACACTTTGGTCCAGATGAAGCTGCATGGGAAATGGAGGATTCCATGAAATAGGCATACCCATTTTTGTTTACTTATGTACATATAGATCACATCAGCAGGTAGAACATAGAGGAAGATGTTCCTTTAAGGGGGAGAGAATTGTAACACCCATGTTTCCCCCAACTTGAAAATATAACTATAACTTGCCAAAATACTATGGGAAAACTGAATATGTTTGGATGTTGGAATTGATGAGCCTTTTTGTTATAAAAATATATTGTATGTATTTTTGTTATTAAATAAAATGGATAGTGTTTTTTAATTGTTGAGGGGGTTTTCCAAGGTAGATCATGATGCATGAGAGAGATGGTCAAGGGAACCACCAATGGTTGAGATGACCCCCACCAGACCAATACCTTGTTCGATTTAAATTACTTAGACCCAGAATAGTCCTCTGACCCAGAAATAAGTTACCAGTCAGGTTGGTAGTTGGGAAGTCCTCCTCAAGGGTTAATGAGGATGTGGGCAGAGTACCCATCTGGAAAATTCATGACTAGACATAAACTGGGGATTTGCACCCACGCAATTTTGCTGAGGAAGGAAATAAAAGAAGGAATTTTGTGGGCAGATTAGATTACATAGAGGATGAGTCGAGAGACCATTATTCCAGAGAGAGAAGGGAGTGTGCAGCTCTCAGGTTATTAAGAGAACTAAAAAACAATCTTGTTCTAGGTTCAAGAATTTGTTGGCATCATTTTCAGTCCAAGCTAATAAATGGGGTTGCAGAGAAGATGAGTGACTAAGGAAGAACTCATTGCAGGACCACTTGCTTGATGAAGAGGAAACTGTTTTGCCAAGTTCTTATGGGAGGAGGAGACTGGCCTCCATCCTTGATTGTCGTTGAACAAGAAGTAAGAGTCTCTCTCAGAGCATCATGATCTAGCTAGGGGGTGGCCAGTGGTAAATCTGTCTAGGAGTGGTTGTTCGTACAATTGGGTAGAAATGGGCACCCATCTCAGCAGTTGTTTCACTATTTGGTTCCTTGATAAGTATTATCATACCTTGTGTACTAGAATTGAAATGATGGTTGAATGTCTGTGTCTAAGATTTAAACTTTGCATTTTATGAATAATAATAGAAGTGATTATGGTTGTTTTTTTAACCCCTGCCTTTGAATGGTTCCTAGTTTCCTCTTCTTAGCAGTACGAGAACCATTAGACACGGGTCTTCAAAATAAATTAGGAATAAGTTTATGGTTCCTGTACTGGTCGAGAAATACCTTTCCCTGGTTTAGAACTTAAGTTTTGTGAATGGAAGGCGCTTCCTTCAAACCAGTCATCCAAGAGACCACACACTCATGCCCACTGCCTTGACCAAATCATGGCTAAGAACTATGAGTGTAGGCTCTAGAGCTTGACAAAGTTCCATATTATGGGGACCTTCGAACCCTTCTGTTAGCACCAATTCTTGCAAGGGGGTTGTTTCTCTCTAGTTTCAGGCCCTTGGTGTTAAATGTGAAGAAGCAGGGCTTAAAATCCCATCAAATACAATTTATCCAAGGCCCCATCCGTGAGCGCAAAAGCACATACTCATAAAAGTCCATGTTGGGCTAAAAATCAAGCGATCGGGAAAAGATTGCCTTTTAATGGTGAGCATCCTTCGATATGGTCGATCAACGATCATTAGGAAATTGGGATCAATGGAGCTGTGAAAGGTTTAGCGCAAGAGATAGCACCCATATTCCATGATTTAATCTAGGTCATTCGATCGTAGGACGCATGGCGCACATCCGCGCTTTCGACAATTTGGTCACCGGGAGAATGGGGAAGAGGTGCATCATGGACTCCCAGTGAGAGAAGTCCCGAAATGACCAACACCATTGATCAAGGAGTGATCTCGATCGTTCAATCTTGGAAGACACGTGGCAGAGGGTCCAGGCCAAAAGGGGCCCCAATATAAATATGGATCTCAGACATCCAACCAAGGGACATGTGGCACATGATTAAGCATCGTCGGCGTTTTGGGAGTCGGGATTTCAAAGGTTAAGGGGTTTCTCTTCCGCTGCATTTCGAAACATCGAAACACGAAATGAAAAAGCCCTCGAGATTTGGGCCCACGGTCTTGGTGCCTGGTCACAAGGAAGCAAATCTGGAGAGAGCAGGGCCTTTCAGGATTATCATAGTGAAAGCGTTGAAGCCATCTCAGTTGTCCATCCAGGGACGACACTCAAGTGCATTTGATTTAAAAATGGCGTGAATATGGGCGGTCATGATCCGCACGCCCAAATCTATGGATGAGCTCCAACTTCAGACCCCCTCCATCATTTTACCTTTAATGAAGGGTGGGGGGGGTCTGGAATTCAGCGTGCAAGTTTGAGCGGATGGGATTAAAGCTCTTTGATCTGTGACCCACATCCAATTTCAGACCCCCCTAGTCATTCTTCCTTTAGCGAGGGAGGGGGGTCCGAAATGAGGCATTTTTCAATGTGGGTCGCCCTCCTATTGTGGTGCCTCCTCCTTGCGCCATCCCCCACTTCTTCCAAACCACTTACCACCTCCCTCTTCCCCTGCCATATGTTCTCTAGTTACCCTCATGTTATATCCCTTTCCCCTTCGTTCCCTCTTACCTTCCGACACCTATCCTTCTCCCTGCCACGTTGCTCCATCATAAGAAACATGTCCTCCTCTCTCCTAGGTGTCATGTCCCTTCACTCTGACCCGTCACATTACGACCTCCTCGTCACCTTCCTAGGGCACATCACCTCATCGGTCGGTGACACAACCCCCCACTTCTCTACCTCTTATCTCTCTCACCTCAAAGCCCATGTATTCTTCCACATCCATCCACATGGCCCCTCCTCAGCTCATCGTCCTCTCACCTCCTGCCATGTGTCTCTCTCTCCCAGTCACCTCCACCTCAGCACCTTCTTCCATCCACTGTCCCCTACCTCTGTATCACTTCCACATAAGCACCCCCCATCTCACCTTCACAGTGTTGGATCCTTCGCCCTCCTCATCATATCCTCGTCCATGCCTTCCATCTAGGTCCCACCAACAACAGTCCAGCGAAGCAACAGACATCCAAAGGGATATCGCCACGTCTTGCAGGAGCATAGTTTACCAGGCCTTACCTGATCCCGAGAGAGAAGTTATTGAGGTAGTTGACGGTAGTTGAACGTCATCTCCTTCCATAAATAGAAGGTCAAGAAAGGATAAAGTGCCAAGGCAGACTGTCAGTCTATCCTGATAAGGATCACGTCTAACAGAAGATTGCATGGGCAGTCTGCCCAACGTCTGCATGTGCAGCCTGAAAAAGAAGCTCCTCAACGTCAAGCATTGAACTCATGACATGATCGTGCCTTCACTGCATGAGTCTGTTCCAAGTATATGTAGGCATTTTTTCCATTTTTGTATGGATCGATGGTACAGCTAAGCTCCCAACTGTAAAATTTTAATGAAGCACTGGTTTTCCAGGTTATGCTTTTGTATTTGAGACTTCCTGTTTAATGAAAGTCAACTTCTTTCCATATTTGTAATCTCTGTGTTAAAACACTCGGAATTGGAGGATCCAGTCAAGGGTTGTGATATTGTAGGATAATGTATGTTTGATCATTGCATGTTTGCATGAGTTTTAATCAGTTTCTTGTGCTACCTTCTCCCTCTCAAACTGAAAATCTTGGAATTGGAGGATCCAGTCAAGTTGTTATAGTAGCGTTGGGATGCTCAGAATTGGAGGATCCAATTGAGTTGTCACTATAACTGTTGTAACTATGTCATTTAGGCACATTTCAATGTTTTTTTTTTCTTCTCCAAGATGATGGAAGGCTTGATTCCCATAGTAGTCTTGTTCATCTTTGTCACCAAGTCTTCCTTTTGCTCATTTTATATTTATCTTATTGATGGAAGTTAGATCAAGACCTCACTTGTTCATACATAGCCTGACCCAGTTTTCTAAGTTAAAACGATATTGTTCTGAGTTTACCTCCATTTGATCACCCCTTTTATTAACAAAAATGACATATAAATTGATGGGTATCAGGCTTACTCCTGCTGCAATCTAGGAGTGACTTCTGATGCTAACATTTCTAGCGCCATTGTCGGGGATGAAGTTGAATATTTTCCCTAGGATTGAATGATATTGAGCCTCTGATTCTGAAGGTACATCAAGCATCAGAGCCATACAAGATTGTTACTGTACACCTCGCGACTCCATTGTGACAACTCCATTATGGCGAACCTACTGTTTCAGTTGTGGCTTCTAGAGGTAGACACATGTGGTCTATTCCAAAGATTTATTTAGAAACACCTGAAGTCAATCCAAAGAAGCTTATCAGAAAGGGAAAGGCCCTCAAATAAGGAACATCTACTGTTGAATTAGGTATTTCTGATAGTTCTTGTTTCCCTATGTTAGAAACTCCAATTCCTGCTTCTCAGTTTCCTAGCAGACCCTTTACTGAAGTTTCTCATTTCCTGAATATTGGGAGTGTTACTGCTGAGTTTCCTTCCCCTGGTCTTCCATTGGAGGGAGAAAATATTGTCACTCCTATCTCCCCTAACATTGCAGCCTGGTCTAGACCCAGGAACTTAGGAGATTTTCCTACCCCAGGATTTAACACCCCTCTTCTTGTTACTGTTGTTGTTGTTGTGTTAACCCAACCCTCTGCTCCTTTAATCCCTGTAGCATTTTCTTCAAATCCTCTGTTGTCTCCTTTTCCTCTTGTGAGTTCATCTCCTCTCTCCCCTGTTTGATCCCCGTCTCCTCCTAATTATCCTCCACCTAATATCCCTATGGTAGGAGCCAATCCCCCTGGTAATAGAATGGATTTCATAGTGGTTGCTAGATATTCCCCTCTAGTCATACCTCAGCCAATCAATCCTCTGCCTGTTGGAGATTACTTGAAATATATGTCTAAATTCACTAGAGAGGAATACATAACTGTTGAAGAGCACCTTGTTGCCTTCTATAGTTATGCAGACAACCTGAACATTGAAAATGAAGATGTATGGATGAGAGTCTTTGTCCAGAGCCTTGACAGTGAGGTTAGAAAATGGTTTAGGGGACTGACCCCTAGATCTATTGTTGGGATTGAGGCTCTAGATAATGCCTTCTTGAGACAGTGGGGAGATAAAAAATATTCCATGTATTACATGACATAATTTGGGTCCTTGAAGAAGAAGGAAGGAGAGTTTGTCTCTGACTTCTCCAAAATATTCAATAAGATGTACAATAAGATCTCTGTTGAGATCAAACCCTTAGAAGAATATACCAAAATCACTTATGCTAGTGCTTTTGACCCCAATTTTTGCCTTCTACTTAGAGAAAGAAGAGCCACTTCCCTGGCTAACATGGAAGATGAAGCCTTGGAAGTAGAATCAAATGTGTTAGTAGTTAACAGGCTCAGAAGTAAATCTGACAAAGACAGAGGAAGAGGGAAATTTGAGGCATCAACCTCTGGTTCTTCTACAGCTCACCCTTAGGTGGATAAATTGACAAAGATGGTGAAGACTCTATCTGTAGAAATAGAGAAAATAAAAATGGAGGGGAAACATACATACAGAAATCCTCAAAACACCGACAACAGAGGCAACTTCAGGAGGCCTAACAACAATGTTCCTCAAATTGTGCCAAGGGAACAAAGGAAAAGAGATAGGGATGATCAAAGGATTCAGACCCCCCTCTAGAATAACCTTGTCATTGATGAAGAGAGGTAAGAAGAGGAGCTTGACCCTGAAATTCACTGTATTGAAGACACCTCCCTTATTCCCCATTTGACTCAATCTACATATGAAGAATCCCTTATGAACAGTAAAATAAATGAGCTGAGTAAAAGGGATAAATCCCATCATAGAAGTTCTAACAAATACAATCTCAGGTCAAAGAATAAAGAAGAGAAGTCTGATCAGCCCCTCATAGCAGAAAATCCTGCTAAACCTACAGGAAACATTGCCCTAGAAAAGAAAACTCAGAACCTCTCACCAACAGCCAAAGACCATGTCCCTGAGGTAAGATAAATTCAGAAGCCTCCTTCCTCCTTCTGCTTTGAGCATGAAATTCAGAAAATCAGAGTTCCTATTCCCATTTCAGAGCTAGTCAAACATGAAGATTTCAAAAAATCCCTCTCTAAGCTTTTGCAGCCTGAACCACCCTACCATTCCATAGACTCAGTGAATATCCAAGATGAAAATCTAGCAGTCATCCTGGGCCCCATGGTAGAAGACAGAGATGATTCATCACCTCCCTTCTACACATCCTTGAACATTCATGATAAGGTTCTTCATAACTATCTGATGGATTCTCGAGCATCTCATAACCTCATGCCCAAAATTGTCATGGAAGAACTTGGGCTGGAAGTAACAAAGGCCTATCATGATTTGTACTCTTTTGATTCAAGGAGGGTGTAATGTCTTGGAGTCATCAAATACATGGTGGTGTCATTAATCCATCTTCCAATGAAGAGTGTGGTCATGGACATTGTGGTAGCTAATGTTCCTCCCAAGTTTGGCATGCTATTGTCAAGATATTCAATTAAAAATATTGGAGGAACATTACAGATGGACCATACATATGCTACCATCCAAGTCTTTGGAGGGGAACACGGAAGGTTGTATAGAGAAGCTCAGTTGGCCTACATTGTAAGAGATGAAGAAGATCCCACCAATCACCCCATATTTACCCTTGACATTGATTTGGGATCCAGCTTGTTGCGGCTCACCAACACCCTTGAGCCTCCTCTTCAACTCAGAAAGCAGTCTGTTTCTTTTCATGAAGCACATCCTCATACTACTGTTGTGTGGAAAATGTTCTTTGATGGAGCTTCTTCTAAAGATAGTGCAGGTGTTGGAATAGTGTTTTTTTCCCCTGCTCAGGAAACCATTTCTTTGTCATACAAATTAGAGTTTGAAGCTACCAATAATGTGGCAGAGTATGAAGCTCGTGTTTTGGGCTTAAGGGCTGCAAAGGACATGGGGATTAAAGAGATATTTGTGTTTGGAGATGTTGAGTTAATTGTCCAGCAAATTAGAAATTTTTACCAGGCCAAACACCCTCGGCTTAGGAGCTACAGGAATGAATTATGGGACCTCATTGACAGTTCTTTCCTAGCTTTCAATATATCATTTATTTCAAGAGGAGAAAACACTGAGGTTGATTCTCTGGCTGTTTCAACAAGCAATTTCAAAGTCCCTCTACCTCCCAAACTCAGGTATGACACAAAAGTAAAATACAGACCCTCCATACTTGACAATGTCAAGCATTTTAAGGTGTTTGAAGATGATCTTGAGATCAAAAGATTCCTAGAGACTGTTGAGGAATTTTCAGCATTGCACATTGATCAGGACCCTGCTTATGAATCTAACCTTATTGCTGGTATTTTTCTGAACAAGATTGTTGATCATCATATTGTTCAGCTGCCCAACAATCATATTCCCAAGGGACTGGTTCCTTTGGAAATAATTTTTAACAGCAATGAGGTGGCAGTAAAGGGAAACCGCCCCAAAGATAATGTTGATACAACTAAGTGCAACATTGGCACAGAGAAGGAACCAAAGTTTATCAAGTTGTCAAGCAACCTATCAAAAGAGAAGAGGGCCAAGTATATTGAGTTATTAAGGGAATTTGTTGCTGTGTTTTCTTGGACCTATGAAGACCTCAAGACATATGACATAGTTTTCATTGAGCACAAGATCCCACTCAAAGAGGAGGCCAAACCATTCAGGCAGAAGCTAAGACAGATTAATCCTATGTTGTTTCCTATTATGGAAAGGGAGGTAAAGAAGTTGTTGGATGCTCAAATCATTGTCCCTTTGAGATATTCTGAATGGGTGGCCAATTTGGTCCCAGTGAGAAAGAAAAGTGGAGAAATCATAGTCTGTGTTGATTTCAAAAATCTGAACAGGAGTTCAAGGAAGGACAATTACCCTCTACCAAAGATGGAACATATATTGCAGAGGGTAACAGGTGCATCCAAAATTTCAATGATTGATGTCTTTTATGGCTACAATCAGATCTTTGTTCTTCCTGAGGATAGGGAAAAAACAGCCTTCACCACTCCTTGGGGTACATGCATGTATGCCAAAATTCCCTTTGGTTTGATGAATGTAGGGGCAACATTTCAGCGAGCCATGACATAGCCTTCATTGGGGACAAAGATCAGTTTGTGGTAATCTATCTAGATGACATCACAGTCTTCTCCAGATCTGATAAAGAGCATTGTTGTCATCTAAAGAAAGTTTTCTCGAAATGTAGAAGGTTTGGCCTTTCCTTAAATCCAAAGAAATCATTGTTTGTTATGAAGGAGGGAAATATTTTAGGCCATATAGTATCAGTAGAGGGAGTGAGAATCGATCCCAGCAGGGTGGAGGCAATTCAGACCTTGTCACTTCCCAGGTCCAGGAAATAAGTCCAGGTTTTCCTAGGAAAGATCAACTTTCTGAGAAGGTTTGTCTCAAATTTTGTTGAATTGGTGAAGCATATTACGGCCATGCTCAGGAAAGGGAATGAAGTAAAATGGACCGTTGAACCCAGGGAATCCTTTGACCATATAAAAAAGACATTGACTGAGGCACCTGTGCTTATCAGTCTTGATTATTCAAGGGACTTCCTGGTCTTTTCTTTTGCTTCTTTTGACACAGTGGTTGTTGTTCTACTGCAGAAAAATGATGAAGGGAGTGATCAGCCTATTTCCTTCTTCAGTAAGGCATTAACAGATGCGGAAACCAAGTATGAAATCATGGAAAAACAAGCCTATGCCTTGGTGAAAGATCTCAAAGATTTCAGAGTCTATGTATTGCACTCAAAGGTAATTGCATATGTTCCTTTAGCCTCTATTAAGGACATTTTGATACAACCTGACATAAATGGGAGAATAAGCAAATGGATTGCCAAAATCCTTGAGTTTGATCTCGAAATAAAGCCCACCAAACTAGTTAAAGGGAAGGGTTTAGCCAAGCTGTTGGCTGAGTCCAATTGTAAGGCCTTGGGGGTCAACTTCATCAGTGACCACTCAGAAAATCAGCAAGATGAGTTTTCCAACGAAATCTCTCAGGACATCTTACCACTAGCAGAGTGCACCTGGTACAGATACATTTTATATTTTCTGTAAGAGTTAAAGCATCCTAATGGAATGGGGAAGAGTAAGGCAAGATATTTAAATCTCAAAACAATCAGGTATTGCCTTATTGACCAGATCTTGTATTGGAAAGATCCTCTAGGAGTGTTTCTGAGGTGTCTGAACCCACAGGAGGCCCAGAGAATTATTTTTTAGTTTCATGACAGCCTATGTGGGGGGCACCATTTCTAGAAAAACACAGCCCACAAAATTCTTAGAGTTGGGTATTACTGGCCCACCTTATTCACTGATGTCTGCAGAAAAGTCAGAGCCTGCATCAAATGTCAAAAATTCTCAGGAAATAAGTAGCTCAAATCTCTGCCACTAAAGCTTGTAGTAGCTACAGGGCCCTTTTATCAATGGGGGTTGGACTTCATAGGAAATATTCATCCTCCTTTAAGTGGTCAGTACTGGTGGATCTTAACTGCAATAGATTATTTCACCAAGTGGATAGAAGCTATTCCCACCAGGAGTGCTTCACACAAGGTAATCATCGACTTCTTGGAGGATATCATAGCAAGGTTTGGTTGTCCCAGTAGAATTGTCACCGATAATGCTGCATATTTCAATTCTGAGCCCCTGGTCAAGTTCTGTGAGCAATTTTGGATTTCACTTATTCACTCCACTCCCTATTACCCTCAAGGCAATGGACTGGAAGAGTCTTCTAATAAAATTCTAATCAATCTCATTAAAATATTGTTTAAAGACAATAAGAAGGCATGGGATTCAAAGTTGAAATTCACTCTGTGGGATGATCGAGTGACAACAAAGAGGCCCCTGGGCACCTCCCCTTTTCAACTTTTTTATGGGACAGAAGTTGTATTTCCCACTCAGTTGGTTCTACCTATAGAAAAAATCTTTCAAGATTATGAAGGAGAGCTAGACCATATGGTCAGAAGAATTCATCAACTGGTGGAAGTGCAGCAGATCAGAGAACATGTAATGGATAGAGCTCAAAATCATCAACAGAAGATCAAGCAGGCCTTTGACAGGAGGGTTAGAAAGGAGGAATTCAAGTTGGGAGAGTTTGTTCTTAAGTGGGATGCACCCAGGCAGGATAGAGGCAAACACAGTAAGTTTGAATCCCTCTAGATTGGGCCCTTCAAAATCTCTGAGGTGTTTTTAAACAATACCTAAAGGTTGGAGGATTTGGAGGGCAAAGAATTTTTCAATGGCCCAGTAAATGGGAATTTTCTGAAAAGAAAATTTGTTTGAGTCATAGGTGGCTCATATGTTTTGAAAATATTCTTTTCCTGTTCATTTCGGCTTAATAAATGACTCCATATCCCAACAACAAGGCACTGGAACTGCAGAAGGAGTTCTTAGAACATCACAGGGACGACTCTATCCACCATGGAGCCTAATGTTAGCACCAATTCTTGCAAGGGGGTTGTTTCTCTCTAGTTTCGGGCCCTTGGTGTTAAATGCGAAAAAGCGGGGCTTAAAGGCCCATCAAATGCAGTTTATCCAAGGTCGCAGTCATGAGCGCAAAAGCACATACTCAGAAAATTCCATGTCAAGCTTAAAATCAAGCGAGCGGGAAAATATCGCCTTTCAATGACGAGGATCCATCGACATGGCAGATCAACGATCATCAGGAAATTGCGATCAATGGAGATGCGCAAGGTTTAGCGCAAGAGATAGTGCCCATATTCCACAATTTAATCTAGGTCGTTCGATCGTAGGACACGTGGCGCACATCCGTGCTTTTGGAAATTTGGTCACCGGGAGAATGGGGAAGAGGTGCATCACGGAATCCCTATGGGGGAAGTCCTGAAATGACCGACACAATTGATCGAGGAGCGATCTCAGCCGTTTGATATTGGAAGACATGTGGTGGAGGGTCTAGGCCAGAAGGGGCCCCACGTCTACATATGGATCTCAGACGTCCAAACAAGGGACATGTGGCACACGATTAAGCACCGTCGACATTTTAGGAGTCGAGATTTCAAAGGTCAAGGGGTTTCTCCTCCGCTGCATTTCAAAATATGAAACGTGAAATGCGAAAGCCCCTGAAGTTTGGGCCCACAGTCTTGGTGCCTCGTCACAAGGAAGCAAAGATGGAAAGAGCGGGGCCTTTCAGGATTATCATAGTGAAAGCATTGAATCCATCTCAGTCATCCATATAGGGATGACACTCGGGTGCATTTGATTTAAAAAGCACGTGGATCTAGGTGGTCTTGATCTACGCGCCTAGATCTATGGACGAGGTCCAATTCTAGACCCCCTCCATCATTATTCCTTTAATGAGGGAGGGGGTCTGGAATTCAGCGTGCAAGTTTGAGCAGTTGGGATTAAAGCGCTTTCATCTATGGCCCACATCCAATTCTGGACCCCCCTTATCATTCTACCTTTAGCGAGGGGGGGGGTGTCTAGAATGAGGTAGTTTTCAGTGTGGGCCCCCCTGCTATCATGGCGCCTCATCCTTGCGTCGCCCCCCACTTATTCCAAACCACTTACCGCCTCCCTCTTCCCCTACCATCTGTCCTCCACTCACCCTCATGGTATATCCCTTTCCCCTTCGCTCCCTCTTTCCTTCCAACACTTGTCCTTCTCCCTTCCACATTGCTCCATCATAAGAAACGTGTCCTCTGCTCTCCCAGGTGTCATGTCCCTTCTCTTTGACCTGTTTCATTACAGCCTCCTCGTCACCTTCTGGGGGCACATCACCTCATCATATGGTGACACGACCCCCTGCTTATTTGCCTCTTATCTTTCTCACCTCAAATCCCACGTCCATCCACATGGCTACTCCTCATCTCATCATCCTCTCACCTCCTCCCATGTGTCTCTCTCTCCCATTCACCTCCACCTCAGCACCTTCCTCCATTCATTGTCCCCTGATTCCATATCACTTCCACATAAGCGCCCCCCATCTCACCTTCACAGTGTTGGCACCTTCACTCTCCTCGTCAGATCCTCATCCACCCCTGCCATCTAGGTCCCCCCCGCAACAGTCCAATGAAGTAGCAAACATCCAAAGGGAGACTTCCATGTCCTGCAGGGGCAGAGTTGACCGGGCCTTACCTGATCCAAAGAGAGCAGTTATTGAGGTAGTTGACAGTAGTTGAACGTCGTCTCCTTCCATAAATAGAAGGTCGGGAAATGACAAAGCACAGAGGCAGACTGTCAGTATATCCTGACAAGGATCGCGTCTGACAGAAGACTACATGGGCATTCTACCCAACGTCTGCATGTGTAGCCTGATAGAGAAGCTCCTCAACATCAAGCACTGAACTCATGAAAACTCCTTAGTGGTCAAATCCAAACTGAACTGATCCAACAGTCATGGTTTAAGAGTGGTAAGGCTATAACATCCAGAAGCCCTGGCCTCTTGGAGTTTCAAAGCCAAGATAACTTAGATCCTTTTAGACTTATTGAAGGTGTTAGTGTCAAAAGTCACTCCTAGATTGCAGCAGGAGTAAGCTTGATACCCATCAATTTATATGTCACGATTGTTTGTAAAAGGGGTGATCTCATGGATGGAACCCTCAAATCTCCTTAACATCAAGCACTGAACTCATGAAAATGGTCAGTTTGTCTTTGACCACTACAGGTGAAAAGGAGTGTTACATGGATGGAACCCCCAAGCATCGAAATCATGAAGTGACAAGAACCATATATCCAAGGATGCTTCAATATATCCCATGACTGTTGAATATATGTCGTGGTTAGTCCAACGTTGACCACTCCAGGTTAAAAGGGAGTGTTAAACAGGTAGAACCCTCAAACGTTGAATTCGTGGAGCAACAAGGACAGTCGATCCTAGGATAATTTGGGATCTCTCATGACCATTGGATATAGACCAAAGGAAATTACACAATGGATCCCCCGAACACCAAAGTCATGAAGCAACAGAGGTCATAAATATATGGATCTATGTGGACCCATCTCAATCGTGAGATATAAGGGGTATTGGGAGGCTTCTGGACGAAGTTCGAAATTCATATCTATGGGATATTTCGCGGGTAGGAGAGGATAGATACTCTCATAGGTTTTCCATCCATAGTGATGTGGCACGCTAACGTCACCTAGAGTGACGTGGACCCTTGTTCGACATGCCACGTGTCACCTTGATTTATTCTTTTTACATACCTTATATGCCAATTACAACGTGACACGTGTTTCCCATTGATGGGGCTACATGTCATCTATGTGCCTTGCCACGTGTCAACCCTGGGTACATGCTCACGTGGCCTAATAGCTAGTCGAATACATGGGGCACTAGGAGTTCGTAACTTCAAGGAATTTCAGACATTGGGACGTTACGGTTAATTCAGCCAAAGACTCGGATCCACCTATCCCTGCCTCTACATTTAATGTGTCCCCACGTGTAAGTGTGGACCCTTAAGGAGTTCGGGAATTCAAAACTTTGGAGGTTTGGAGTGGTGTGATTTGATGAGTTAAAATGGGTCGAAGGCCCGTATTTACTTTCCCGCTCCTGGAGGCTATCAAATAATTTAAATATAATTAATTCAATGAAAAGGGACCCTCTCTGGGACTCTGGCATTCGGGATATTTGGGTTCATGATCACATGAGGAGGAATTTCACTGAAGTCCAAAGAATTAGGTGCTAGTTAATTATAATTAATCCAAGTTCCTTAGATATTTTGGTAAAGAGTGGTATTTCAATGTGTTAATGGTTAATTAACCTAGTAGACCTATAGGATCTAGAAAAATGTCAACTCTAGGTTGGAAGAGTTTTCATATACTATGATGATGTGTAGTGTCGGGTGACAAGGAGCCATGTGGGTGCCACGTGGCTGTAAGGGACTCCATTTAATGAAGGATTAAAGAACCTTTAAAGGGTATAACCTGCAATCCAGAGCTTGTATTTGAGCACCGTAGCAGTCGTTGGCAAGCTCTTATCGAGCATAAAGTGATGGAGGTCTCTAGAAGAGGATTTAAGATGATTGAGAAAGGAGAAATTTTGATGCCCCATCCCTTAAGAAGGTATTTTAGGGGTCGGGCATGTTACATGATCCAGTCCTCCCACATGTTGATCCACTCCCTGATATTATTATATTCCCTTCATTTATGGTATCCTCGGACCTGTGAACACCATACCTCCTCTTACTCGCACAAATGTTTCTACTTTCTTGGTTCTGCAAACTTAGAATCCCTTGAACCCCATCAATGCATCCAACTTCTTCCACTTCTTCACATACTTTCTCTCACATCCGAGAGCCTTTAAATTGCAGAGCTCCACTTTCCTTCAAATTCACTTACACACACTTACATACCTTAGATCGATTAGGGCATCATTAGAGCTCACACGCTCAATGATTTTTACACATACAAATCATGCTCATAAAGTCGGCTCTGAGTCCTCTCATTTAATATTCCTTTCAAACACCTCCATGAAAATCAGTCTTGGTTTCCTTCTATTTAACATGATCTCATTCACTGGTCCTCATTTCTCAGCCACCATCTGATCTGGTCTATATTTTATCTCGTCCATCGCGTGTTTCCTTAATATCGGGATAAAAAGAGCACATGTACAACTTTCATTTCAATAGCTCATTGTATTTCTCTTTCAACCTATATGACGATTATCTCCCATCTCTCTAACTACTCATGAGATGGTCAGGTGGGAACCACATTGATATACGGCTGAGATTGCATCTCGCCTGCACACCGACCTACGGTCTATATCGCTCCTCATAGATCATCGTCATTGGAGTATCACCAGTCACAATCCACTATGACCAATGCTTCTCCAATGAACGGTGAAGATCTACTCTCCATGTTAACTCAACGAATTTCATTCTCTTTTCGCTATCATTGTGGTTGTTGGATTACTAAGAGGGGGGTGAATCAATAATCAAAAATAATTGTACTTTTAACCATAATTTATTCTTCAACAATATTCAACAACTTATCATTAGCATTCAATATATCATCAACAATATAATCATAAACGTCATAAACGACATCACATAACAATAGATACAAAGTACACTAGAATTTACATGGAAACCCAAATGGGAGAAAACCATTGAATTTTTTTCTTATATATCAAAAGAATACATTCATTGTAAGCACCAACTTATGATTCTCTAGCTAAAATTAGAAGGAGGATCCAACCCCCTATTCTCAGGCTCCAACATGAAGGAATCTACAACTCCCTAATTATCTATCTCCAACCAAAAGGAGGCTACAACCCCCTATGTTCTTTGGCTACAACCACCTTTCGTTTCCCCGTCATTTCTCCTTGAAATATAAATGTAGACCAACTGTCACAAACTCTGCCACTGTCACTGCCACAAACTTTGTCATTGTCACAACTCTGTCACTATCATTGTCTCTATCATTGTCACAACTCTTTCACTGTCACTCTCACTGTCTTTGTCACTATCTCATTAACCTGTATCTGATCATCAACCAACTAAACCTGTACCATACCATGCATCATGTGTATACAAATATACATACTACTGCATGCATAAATCATGAACCAAAAGATACATCAACAATGAGTAGTGAATCATGAACAAGAGAATCAACCATGTAAAACCTCATGCATAAATCGCCATACAACATGGATATCCCTCAACCATATACAATCAAATCAAGGATGTGAACAATAAGAACCATATCAATGGTGTACCATACATAACAGTGTTGTTCACTCAGCCAACTAACTAGCATGTACCATATCCAAGTACAAGACAAACCATACCAAGAATTCCTCGAGCATTCACAACATCATAAGGAAATCTAAGCATCAAAACAAACTAATAACCATACCAGAACTTTTGTAGCTTACCTAAACCTGTAGAATGTTGACCTGAGAACTTGCTTTCAGACTCTAGGGACTTGGTACCAACATCTATTCAAATTTTAATAATATTTTTAGATGTACGTGGATTTCCCTTCTACAACCTGTGTATATATGTTATTTCCTCCACTGCAACCCATGTACATACACTTCCTTACAGGCCTGCAACTCGCGTATAACTCATAAACTAGGGTTTTACTGTAACTCCAAGATTTTCATCGTCAACCCTTCTTTTCTACTTCAAAAAATGACGCTACAACCTTAGAAAGAGATCACTAGATCACAAGAAAGATAAGAAATGAATAAGTGTGTAAATGTACTTATGAATGATTCCTTGAAGTGCTTATATACTTGGGCTAGGTAACTCCTCTCCTTATTTTAGGGCTTCTAGGGTTTCCTTGTTAAAACAAATTTAACCCTTTAACTAAGATTTATAACAAACTAAGGGCTTCTTGTCCACTCTTTGGGGATTCCAACATTACAAGGCCATATTTCCCTAACCATGAGGAACCACATGGTGTTCTTCATATCACCGAAAATGAAACGATGATTATTATCCATCTATGAGGGTCATGCCTACATTTACAATGTCCTTCATTTCCATATTCCTTATTCAACTTTGGGTACCAAGACCACACCATCAGGGCTACCAGAATATGAAACTAGAATTATTCAAGGATTGACATCGATCTTTAAGGTTTGACATCATTCTCCCAGATCACTCTCTAAGGATTGACATCAATGAAAACCAACAAAACATTGTCCAACAATCTCCCCCTTTAGCATTGATGGAAACACTTAGGCATGGAAATCCTTATGCTCATGCTCCCCCTGTGACCATTTCTCCAACTGACTGCATGCCTCTATCTCTCCATGCCTTACTCTTTATCTCTCCCCCTTTGACATCAGTGGAAATGGGTACTCCTCATCTGGGGTTTCTCCCCCTATATACAAGCCTCCTCTAACTCTATATACTTTTATCTTCATGGTGCTTCCTCGTGTAACTCTCTAATGTATATGAAAACAATTCAAAATAATTATCTACTTGAACTCTTCAAGAATTTTGTTTCTCTCCCCATGTTCAATTAATCTTGATGTTGAGTAGATCACTATGGGGCAGAAAATACTCCATGTTTCGGTCACAAATTCTCAAAAGGTACTCTTGCAAGCGATTTGGTGAAGGTATTTGTAATCTTCTCTTTTTTCCCGACATACACTAGCTTGATGTTCTTCTCTATAGCTTGATCCCATAAGAAGTGATACTTTATCAAAATGTGTTTCGTCTTAAAGTGCATCACTGGATTCTTTGAAATACTGATGGCATTGGTGTTTTCACAAAGTATTGAAATGGGATCATCATACTTTAGTTGCATATCCTGCAAAGTTTGTTTCATCAAAAGAACCTAAGTACAACATGTCGTTGATGCAATGTATTATGCCTCTACTATGGACACAGATATTGATGATTGTTTCTTTCTTAACAATGATACCAGACACTCACCCAAGTAGAAATATGCTTCGCTTGTACTTCTTCTATCATCAATGCAACATGCCCAATTTGCATCTGTGTAGTAAACAAGAGAAAAATCTATCTCTTTTGGATACCATAATCCAAACTCTTATGTACCTTTGAGGTATTTTAATATACTATTCACTTCCATAACATGTGATTCATTTGGTGTTTCTTGAAGCCTTGCAACATGTCCAACTACCTATATCACTTCCAGTATATAAGTTGTAAAATAGCATAGTCTACCAATAATCGATTTGTATTGTCTCTAATCTGCATCCTTGGAGTCATGGTCCTTCATTAACTTGCAACTTGTCTACATAGGAGTATTGGCCAGTTTGCAATCTGTCATTCCAAACTTCTTCAACATTTCTCTGATATACATTTCCTAAGAGATGAAGATAACTTTGTTGCACTGACACATCTATAGTCCCAAAAAGAAGGTTAACTCACCAAGAAAGGACATCTCAAACTCATGTTGCATGTCTTTAGAAAACTTCTGACTGATCCTGTCATCGTCACTTCCGAAGATAATGTCATCTACATAGACTTCAACAATCAATATACTATCTCAATCCAGCTTTATGTAGATATTGTTGTCTTCATTTCCTTTCTTGAACCCTTGTTGTTGTAAATATCTATCCAATCTCGAATATCATACTCTGGGGGCTTGTTTGAGACCATATAAATCCTTCTTCAATATTCAAACATAACTTTCCTTCTCTGATAAATGAAATCCTTATGGATGATCAATGTAGACTTCTTCCTATAGATATTTGTTTAGGATTGTAGATTTCACATCCATGTGATACACTTTAACATTATTGGAGCATGCATAGGCTAGTATTAGTCTAATTTCTTTCATCCTGGCAATTGGGAAAACGTCTCTGCAAAATCTATACCTTCAATTTGAGAGTATCCTTTGCATACCAATCTTGCTTTGTTCCTGGTAGCCTCTCCATCCTTGATCAATTTGTTCCTAAAGACCCACCTTTTACTGATGAAATTATTGTTCTTTGGTCTTGGAACCAGTTCTCATGTGTCATTCTTCTCTATCTAATCTAGCTCTTCATCCATGGCCTTGACCCAGTGTTCATATTTGTTGGCTTCTTCAAAACTACTTGGCTCAATTATAGACAATAGTGTTAGATGTTGTTGTTCTAGTGAATGGATTCTTCTTCTGGTTTCAACTCCTGCATATTTATTTCCAATAATATGATATGATGGATGACTCTTCTCCACTCGTCTATTGGGTGTCTTTGGAGGTGCTTGAATGTCCTGTTGTTCCTTCTCTGCTTCTGGATGCTCTTCTTTTGATTCTTCATCTACTTGTTCTTTCAAATCTTCTTCGTGATCCTATTCCACTAAATATTTGTTACTTCCTTTTATATTTTTACCATCTATATCACCAACCATCAATTGATGCTTTCCACTATTATGTTGAGTCTCAGATTGAAACATTTGTATGGTTTCCTTTTGCTTGAGTACCCAACTAGTATGCCTTTTTCGACTTGAGAATCAAATTTTCCAATTTTTCCATCTTCTCTTTTGATGTAATATTTGCTTCCAAAAACTCTGAAGTGCTTTACATTTCCTGGTCTTCCTTTCCATAGTTCATATGGATCTTATCACTGTTATTTATGAGCATCCCTCTATTAAGAATGTGAACTGTTGTGTGCATTTCTTGTACCCAAAAGACATCTTTCAACTTGGAATCCATTAACATGGTTATGGACATTTCTTGTACTGTTATGCTCTTCCTTTCAACAACTTCATTTTGTTGAGGTGTCATGGCTATTGAGAATTGCCTCTTTATCCCATGCTCACTGCAAAATTCCATGAATTCCTTTGATGTAAATTCTCATCCATTGTCTGATCTCAAACACTTGATTTTCAACTCTGTCTCAGTTTCAACCATCTCTTTGTATGTCTTGAAGCTTTTGAATGCCTATGAATTCTTGTTTAGAAAGAAAATTGCAGTCATCAACTAGTAGCATGAAGTATTGTTCAAATTTGAATCATTTTGTTCTTTTCGGTCCAACCAGATCAATATGTACAATTTCCAGTGGTTTTGTTGTGCAATATTCCTTTGACTTGAACTTTGTATTGGTTTGTTTTCCCTGTAGACAATGCTTGCATAGAATATTTGTTGGCTTCGAGATCTTAGGAATTTCTCTTACCGCTTCCTTTTTGTTGACTTTGAAAAGATTATAAAAATTAATGTAACCCATTCTTTTGTTCCAGATCCAAATTTCATCGTCCTTTCCTAAGCAACATCTTTCCTTTCCTCTCTCATTTAGAACATATATGTTTCTTTGATTCCTTACAGTTATAGCTACCAACTTGCTTGATTTTGCTTTCTTTATCTCGCACTTCTTTGAATCAAACACAAGTCTATGTCCTTGATCATATATTTGACTTACTCTTAGAAAATTGTGTTTCATGTCTTAGACGAACAAAAAAAATTCTGCAATGGAATCCTTACTTCCGAGCTTGACTGTGCCCTTTCCAATAATCCTGGTTTAGTTTTCATTCCCAAATGAAATTAGTCCATCTCTTTCCTTTTTAAATATCATAAAATTGTATTTATCACCTTTCATTTTCTTTGAGCATCCATCGTCAACATACCATCCATGTTTCTTGCATTGAGCTTGTAGAGCAAGATTTCATTCTTTAGTGTTGAATTGATCCTACTTTCTTATCCATATCCTTTGTGGTTCCTACTTATGACTGTTGATATTTTTCTTTGGTTCCCTTGGAGGAGAAGTGAGTCTGCAATATGTAGCTATATGTCCAAAGTTGTTTCACTTGTAGCATTCTAACTCATCTCTTAATGATTCAAATCTATTGTATTTTCTACTATGTTCTTCATGAGATATTCTTGGATAATTATTTCTTGTATATCCCTCATCGTTTCTTTTGTTCTTGGTATTGGCTCTACAATTCACAACTTTGTGCCAAAAATTATAACATGAATAACATGAACCAAGAAAAATAGTTGGATATCTAGGAGTAGAAGATCTTCCTTGTGG
>SNQJ01S0005674.1:36772-68678 GCA_010110895.2 Picea sitchensis | reverse complement strand
TGCCATCAATGACAACAACCATCAATACACATTCGTTGCTTGTTCAATATTTGCCAACACCATGTGGGTGCCACGTGGAGATGGAATAACAATTCTTGAAAACTTAAAAAGACCATAACATTTTATTTGGAACTCCATTTTGAGCATGGTTACATTCATCGAAAAACTCTCAAAAGGCCAAACTAGATTACAAGATCGGAATTGGATTTAGAGGGATGATTAAGAAAGTTGGTTTGAGAAAGAAAAGAGAAAATATGTACACCCCACCAACCTAAGATATTTTAGGAGAGGAAAGATCCTGAAAAGGTAATCCCAAGAAGGTTCATGATTAGGATGAAGGTTCTATATGAGTAACCAGGGTTCCAACCACATAATACAATACAATAAAATTTAGGCCTTGGAACAAAAGTAGAAATAAAAGATAATGTATATGGAGATAAGAACATATTTGGTTTGGGTTCAAAAATACTAGGCTCAATTCCAAATGCAAGAGTCAATAAGGATCAAGATCTGGATTAGAGAGAAGCCTATCCAAGAGGAACAATATCAAGGGATTTTCATAGGTATGACAAGACTGAATTGATGAAGTAGGAAAATATGGGGTTTCCCAAAGCATTCTTGAGTTTTCCATATTTTTTTCATTAACTGAAATATTTGTTTTTGGGTTCCATATGTGTTCTATGTCCAACTGTGCATGATCTTATGTTTAAGCATTATCTTCTTAAATACTTGAAGGATCAGAAGAACCTAGTAAGAACTTGACTTGGCACCCTTTTCCTGCAACCACAAAAAGAATAAACTTTGTTAAACAAAGAACGAGATACTTGCCAACATGTTATAAACATCACATTCTTTTCCTTTGATTTTAACAAACTTATAAACAAGCATTGAGTTTGTTTGCAAAATGAAGAAATGAAGAGGAGAGGTTTCTCAAAGACAATTATCCATGATCTAAAATGTTGTAGATAAATTCCATGATAGCTTCATGCACCTAATATCAAATTCGTAGAAAGGATTGGTGACCTTTTTATTCAAGCTAAGAGTTTGAAACCAAATAATATGATCAATACATGAGAGCATAAAGATGAAGAAATTAGGCATAACATGCAAGCAAGAGGATGCAAATTCCAAACATGTTCTTCATTTAATTCATCCATTCAAAAATCCTCAAGACAAAACTCATTGCAGGCATACAATAGAACATCAATCTCTTTAGACATATAGGATCATCAAATACCTCAAAATTTTCACAAGGTCCCAAAGATAATTTGTCAATTTCATCATACAAATGTCAACGAAGCATCATAAGACAACAAGCATTGTGAAGACATTTGAAATCATAGATCACACGGATTAAGAAACCTCCACAAATACAATCATCAATAAAGATAAAACCCCCAAATCCCTCAAAGTAGATGAAGAATAAACAATAGGCTCATAGTAGTAGACGATTAGGGATTAGTGTTGAAATTTTAGTACGGGGGGGATTTCCTTTTGCTTGTAAAATAAAAAGTAATTAGGTTTTGTTGTGGCCACAACATGAAGAAAGTATTATTCAAAAGGTCGATTGACATACTCACCACCATTTTCTGATATCACGGACTTGATGGGTTAACCACGTTGCTTTTCAGAAAAGGCCAAAAACTCCTTGAACTTTTCAAAGACAAGGTTCTTATTCTTCAGAAAGTAAACCCATGTAAAGCGAGAGAAATCATCCATGAAAGTCAAAATGTACCTTTCACCTGCCAGTGAGCGTATATTGATGCACCAGATATCACTATGAACCAGTTCCGATAGGTTATGTGCTCTCCCAATTTTCCAGAGTTGAATGGCGCCTAATGATGCTTCCCAAGCACACAACCCTTACAGAATTCTTTAGGGGGAAACACCTTCAAAAAATCCAGAAACCATTTTTTGAGTTGCCAGTGCCTATAGAATTCAGAAATTCAAGTGTCCAAGTTACTCATGCCAAATTCGACTTCGCTCATCGGTGTGAGAAACAAGTGAAGATGGTTCAGTGTCAATTCAATTTGTGTCATGAAATTTGTACAAGATTTATGTCGGTTTGAGAACCTCACCAATGAAAATTTACTTTCTTTATATCATGAACATAGAACGGATCTAGCCAAAATTCCACAATATTTCTTTTATGTGTTAGATGAGAAACAAACAAAATATTGGCACTGAGGTTTGGCACATGATATACATAGAAAATATTCCCATGTCAATAGGAAACATCACCATGATCAACAACATCTAGAGAAAAACCATCAGCAATGTATATTTTTCTCTCCTTAGCTTCATCCAACTACGTGAAAATGGAGGAATCCTTAGCTATGTGATGAGTTCCCCCAGAGTTGTCTTCCCATTTTTTTTGTGCAGAATGAGAAAGAAAGGCATGGGAAGTCCCAAATTGGAAGGTGAAATTATCAGGGGGTTAGCATACAACAGACACATCTGCTTCAAGGTGTTTAACCTTCTCCTCTAAATAGTCTCTCTTATTATAACATACTTTATCCACATGTTCAAACTTTCCACAGTACTGACATGTCTTCTTCTTTTGACTTCGTTGGGGAACACTTGTCTATATTTGAGGTTTCTAGTCACGGCATGCAAGTTTCTGTGTAGAAGTATCAAACTATACTATATCCCTACAATCCATCTTTCCCTTTCCCTTGAGAAAGTGGGCTTGGTGTTTACCACAAAGATTTATTTCTTCAAGAATTATATTTTGATCAGTAATCAAAAGACCACAGAAATATTCAAAGGTGTAATTCTTACCATATTCCTTACATGCTTACCAATTGGTGCATAAAGTCTACATGAACAAATTGAATGGTGTTATCGAGTTTATCAGGACCAACTCAATGAGTTGTCCATATTTCTTCTAATAGTTCTTTCCACATTCTCCCAATTTCAACTGGAGTTATTTGACATGTGCCAAATAGTCCTCCATTCTGAAAAAATAATGAGGAATGAAAGAGAACAGCTCTTACTCCAACTGCATGACATGGCTCTCATTGACTCGATCGAACAATGACTTCAACTTATTCTAAAATTGATGAGGGCAGACAATTCTCCCACGCGATGTAGGTCATGATGACCCCTATATCCTCATCCTTCTTACCATCAATAGTGAACATCTCTTGATTGTCTATTGGATCTGGGATTGCGACCTTTGTATATTTCCAAATTCCTTTTCTCTTCAGTAGGGATTCCATATCTAGTTCCCATACTACATAATTTGAACAATTCAGAACAACATGATCAATCTTTGAAGCCATCTTCTATATCTAGAGATAAACTAGTTGATTTCAATAAGTTTCAATCAACAAACCACTGGCCCAAAGTCATTAGCACAACAAATGTGACTCAACAAGGTTTGCAGATAAAAGGGTGAGGTTTTAAACCATCATCTATGATAGCATGTTCAGGAATAGGGTGGAACATGACATGAAACAAAAAACATATAAATTTATATAATCGAAGCGGAACAAAGAATTTTGAAGATAAATGGTGTGTTTTAAGACACCGTTACAACACTTAAGCAAAGTGATTTGTGATTAGAACATCACAGTTCATGTTTCACATCTTGATATATATGATATATTACACAATATCCATAATGAAAAGAACCCAAGGGGTCTTATTTTTATAGCCTCAATATCTAACTAATTTCCATATAATCCATAACATCTTGTCCACATGTAACTGTCAGTTGCTAGAGTTGAATCTATCAAATTCATGTTGTCGAGTCATATTTAAAAGGACGCTTGACCTGACCACCTAGGAATCCAACTCATAGTGTATTTTTTGGATAGTAGATCCACCACCTGACTATATTCGATTGTTGTTCGACTTTCTAAACCTGGGAGATGTGTGATCAATGTCAACTACTCGATCGAATAGTGTAGTGTGTTCATCAATCGCCCGACTAACTAAACCCGGGAGATGTGTGATGAACCATCAATGATTGATTTTCCAACACAATTGAATTACCATATTGTTAAATGCATTGATAGGATCTATCATGAATTCAACATCATTCATCCTTAGGAGGCACAACCTCTCTTCAAGGAAAAGTTTGTTTACCAAGGACTTAGATTAATATAATTTGATTTAATGGATTAGGGTTTTGGATGTTGTGGAATACCTAAATATTTCATTATGTATAGTAAAGTTATTACAATGAATAACATAGAGGTGTGGCTCTAAGGTTTTCCATTTTTCCCAATTAAGGGTTTCCAGGGTAAATCTCTATGTATTGTGTGTGTGTGTGTGCACCATTGTTGTTCTTTCTATTTTTCCTAAGAATTTGTATTCTTTGTTTCACTGCAAAGGCTTAAAACTTATATTTGGTATCAGAGTGAGATTATTGTCTTTAGGGGGGAACCTTTGTTTCTAAGGGTTTGGCTCATTTTTTATAGAGAAATATTATCTTGGGTTTGTGATAAACCTGGTTTCAATGGGAGCTCTATAGTGGTGATTCTTGTGTTGAAAGAGAATGGTGAGAAGTTCTAGAATTGATATTGAGAAATTTAATGGTCAAATCTTTCAGCTATGGAAGCTCAATATGGAGGAACTTCTTGTAGACACAGAACGATGGGTCATTGTGGATCCTGGTACTACACCTACAAGTATGGCGACGCCAGACTAGATGAAGTTGGATAGGAAAGCAATGAGTACAATCAGGTTGTGTCTTTCATATTTTTTGTTACTAAATGTCTCAAGAGAAGCTACATCCAAGGAATTATGGGATAATTTAGGGAATTTGTGTTAGTATAATTCCCTGGTAAACAAATGTTTCCTTTTAAATAAATTGTACCTCATATGGATGAATGACTAAATCTCAGTGACAGAGCATAGAAATTACTTTAACACTATGGTAAGTTAGTAGTTGTTTATCGATATTAAAATTTCTAATGAAGATAAGTTCATTAGTTTATTGTGTTCTTTGTCAGATTCATGGGATAGTCTAGTTGTAGATATGGGGAGTAATGAAACCACATTAAAGTTTGATGATGTGGTTGCATCCTTACTATCAAATGAAATGAGGCAAAAAATGATGGGTAGTCAGAGCACAGATGCATTATTTGTAAGAGTTCTTTCCTAGGATATAAATAAATATAAGTCCTTAGGGGGACATAAAAATATATAGGTGGATATAAATATCTAGGAACATTCTTAAGGAAGTGTTGGAAATGTTGTAAAATTGGGAATTACAAGAAGGATTTTAGATTTAAAAATGTTGATAAAGGGAAGGGATCTGATGATGTTCCTTCCAAAGAAGAGAAGACCTTCTCAGACGAAGGTGGGTATGTGTATTTGGATTCTTCAAGAACACATGAAAATCATAATGTGTGGTGATCAGCTCAGGTGCTTATTTTCATATGATTCCTCACAGGGAGTGTTTTTGTGAATATGAAAAGTAGAATGGAGGTGATGTTTTCTTAGAGGATGAATTCACAGCTAAAATCATAGAGTTTGGAAGAGTCAATTTGTTCCTCAAGGATGGAAGGATTAGAACACTCCCTAGGGTTTTTCACATTCCAAAGATGGCTAGAAACTTGATATGAGTAAGTAATATGAGTGATGTAGGTGTACATACTATGTTTGAAAAGGAAACCTACAAAATGGTTTGAGGAGAAATAGTGTTGATGAGGGGAGTTTGGAATGGAACTCTGTACAAAATGTTGGGAAGAATTAATGTTGATGGGTGTAATATTTTTGTTGTTCTTAAGGGTGGAAATGAAGAAGACATAAGCCCTACAGTCTCTAGAGAAAATACAATGATATGGCATCAAAGACTAGTACATATTGGATAGAAGGGCCTTCAATCATTACATGGTAAAGGTATGATTGAAGGTATGTATAATTTCACACTATATTTTGATTTCTGTGAAAATTGCATATTTGGTAACCATAATCAAGTAAAATTCTCATATGGTGCTACAAGAGAAAATGGAACCTTACAATTTATACATAGTTATGTGTTTGGACCTGTGTCTATTCCATCACTAGGTAAATTTGTGTATTATGTTTAATTCATAGATTATTTCTCAAGGAATGCATGGATTTATTTCCTCCCAAAGAAAATTGAGGTATTTGATAAATTTAAAGAACTTAAGTCTCTTGTAGAGAATTAGAAACATAACAAAATAAAGGTGTCAAGGACAAATTATGGTGGATATTTTCACATAAATGAATTCAATGAATTATGTAAAAAGTGTGGAATAACAAGGAAAAAGACTACTCCATACACGCCTCAACATAATGGAGTTGAAAAAAGGATGAATAAGACATTGATGGAAAGGGAAAAGATCATGCTCAGTGGTGTTAGGTTAGGATAGGAATTCTGAGTAGAGGTTGTGGATACTACATGTTACTTAGTAAATCAATCACCCTCATAAGCCTTCGTTGAAGAAAATCCACATGAGGCATGGACTGGTAAAAAACCCTCTCTTTAACATCTCATAGTTTTTGGTTATGACGCTTGTGTACATGTTCCAAAGGAAAATGTGAACAGTCTAGATAATAAAGTTGAAAAAATGTATCCTTATTGGTTATAAATATGGTATAAAAGTTATAAACTTTGGAACCCATTAACTAAAAAGCTATTTGCAGTCAGGATGTTGTTTTTAAAGAGGGTTAAAGATGTTCCCAAACAAGAAGTCCTACCAAGGGAAAAATAACTAGATATATTAGAGTTTGATTTGAAGGATGAAAAATCTAACTTGAAAAAAGAATATGAATAAGAAGAAGAAGAACTTGATACTTTAGTTTTGTGGAGATCGGTCTAGGAAAGGAGGCAACCAGAAATGTATACTCCACCTAATTTTCATTCTATTTTTTTTTATTATGTGTTATTGATGACGATCCTATAACTAATAGGGAGGCAGTGGATTCATAAGATAGTGAACTCTAGAAGAAGTCCATGGTTAAGGAAATGGTTTATCTGGATAAGAAGGATACTTGGGATCTAGTTGAGATTTCATATAGAAGAAAACTCGTTGGTAGAAAATGGGTGTTTAAGAAGAAGTTGAATGCAAAAGGTAAAGTGGAGAAGTACAAAGCTTGATTAGTAGCAAAAGGATATTCCCAAGTGGAGGGAATTGATTTTGGCGAATTTTTTTCTCCTATGGCTAAATTAATTTATATTACATTTATTTTTTCTATTTCTACTGCTTTTGATCTTGAATTAGAGAAAATGGATGTGAAGACAATATTTCTACATGGGGATCTTGAAGAAGAAATCTACATGAAACAACCAGAAGGTTTTGTAGTGAACGGGAAGAAAGAGTTGATTTGCAAGATAAAAAAAGGTTCCTAAATGGATTATGTCAAGCCAGGTAATGGAATGGAATGAGTAACTCCACACTTGGACATATTTCATTAACATGAAACCTTAATAAATACATTCATATGACCATTCGTGTTCACCTTCTCAGTGAACCTTCCTACCACCTACGACTCTTCACATTTCTAATATTTACAATATTATTAACAAATTACCATAATATGAGGATTATGTATTCAACATCCCCCCCATTAATCCAAAAGGGTGTTTGTGACTCCCAGCATCATTTTGAACCTTTCAATTTTTTCTCTTCTAATTGCTTTGGTGAATATGTCCACAATTTGCTCATTTTTGGAACAATGTCTCAAGTGAATAGTCTTGGCCTCTACATGATATTGAATTAGGTGATACTTTGTTTCGATGTGCTTATTTTGATCGTGGAATCTAGGATTCTTGGTCAACTTGATTAAAAAATTATTTTCCACTAGAAGAGGAGTATAATTCACCTATTTCTCCTACAAATATTCAAGTATTTTCCTGAGCCACAAAATCTCCTTGTTGCTTCTACAACTGCCACATATTATGCCTTTGTTGTGGAATCTGCTGGAAATTATTGTTTGTGTGATCTCCAAGAGACAACTATTGATCGAAGACTAGTGAGATAACCTAAGTTGACACTTTGTTTTTTTATCCCCAACAAAGTTTGAATCAGAATATCCAATCAAGTTGAAGTTATCCACCTTAGAGTACTTTATTCCAAAATATTTAGTTCCTTCAAGTATTTTAGAACTATTTTTGCAATAGACAAATGTCCTTCACAAATGTTTTGCATGAACCTGGAAAGAATCCCATCAATAAATCAAATATATAATCTATTGGAGGTAAGGTAGATAAGACTTCCCACAAGCTATCTGTACTTGGTTTCATCCTCTAATTTATTCCCTTCTTTTGATGTGAGCTTCAAATTTTTTTCCATTGGAGTAGAGACATGGTTACTCTTAGCCATGCCAAACTTGTTTAATAATCGTCCAATGTACTTGTTTTGAGAGATGAATATGTACTTTGGATTTTGAATCACTTCAATGCCCAAATAGTAGTGAATATGTCCCAAATATGTCATCTCAAATCCTTTCCTCAACTCTATTTTTATGAATGCAATACAACTTTCACCGTTCCCTATTATCAATAGGTCATCTACATACACTACAAGATATACCACAATTTTTTGAACTTTATTGACAAACAAAGTTGCATTGTCAAGATTGAAGTGCTTGAAATCCAATTTCAAAAGATGATTAGTTAGCTTTTCATACTAGGGTTGTGGTGCCATTTTCAGGCCATACAAGGTTTTGATGAGCTTGCATAATTTATGTTCTTGTCCCTTCAGAACAAAACCTTATGGTTGAGACAAGAAAACATTCTCTTTCAAGTCTCCATTCAAGAAAGTAGTCTTCACATCTGTTTGATGAACTTTCCATCCGTTATGTGTTTCCAAGGAAAAGAGAGTACGAATGGTAGCCCATTTTGTTTTGGGGGGGAAAGTCTCCTCACAATCAATACCTTATTTATGTGCAAATCCTTTTTCCATGAGCCTTGGTTTGTTCTTGTCAAGTGAGTCATATGATTTGTACTTCATCTTGAATACCCACTTCTAGCCAATTAGTTTGGTTATGAATGGAGGGTCCACTAACTTCCACATCCCATTCTTGATGAGAGCCGCATACTCCTTCTGCATGGATTCTTTCCACTCAACATGAGAAGTGGCATGTTCAAAGGAATTTGTTTCAAATTTAGTAGATAAATTCAAATCACAACCACATAAAGCATCCATATCATCTACATTACCTAAATTTGAATTATCTACATCACCTCCACCTTGCCTTGAGGAAATTTCGGTTCATATCTTTCCGACCTCATCAGGATGAACACTTTCAAGTGTTTTTATGAGCCATTTTGGTGGACCTTTCTGAGATGGTCCAGGTTTTTTAGTTGATTGATATGATTATGAATTATCATCAAGACTTAGCCTTTCAATCCTCTCAATCACATCATCCAAATAAACTTCAGGTTCTGATGAAGTGGATGGAATTTCTTCGTGAGGGGAAGATGGTGCTTCAAAAGAAGATTCCAAAGATTGATCCAAGATAGGGAGACCCCCTTAAAGATGTGTAATCTCATCATCAAATTCATGATATGTCTTTACATGAGTGAATTTATCCATATGATCAACCTACCTATCAACAGTTTTGTCATTCTTGGAAGATTCAAGAAAATTTGCATTTCTAGAAAGAATGAATTTCATGTTTACCTCATCGTAAAGACGATATGCCTTGGTTTTATTTTAGTAGCTCAATAAGATGCACTTTTCACTCCTTAAATTAAGATTGTTTCTTTGTTCATTAGGAATTAAGGCATAGCAAGTGGACCCAAAGACCCTGAGATGTCTCAACGAAGGAATGTGGCCATACCTCATTTCATAAGGAGTCTTATTTTTAAGAGCATGAGATGGACACCTATTTTTCACATAAAGTGCACATAGAACTACATCAACCCAAAACATCAATTTCACATTTTTGAAAAACATCATGGAACAAACCATATTTAGGAGAGTCATGTTCATTCTTCTAGCTACACCATTCTGATGAGGATAGTATGGAAAAGTGGTTTGATGTTTTATCCCATGTTGGCATAGATAGTTTTGAAATTCATTAGATGTATATTCTCTTCCATTATTGGTACAAAGAGAGACAATATGAGACTGAGCTTTATTTTGGATCTATATATGAAAAAAAATTAAAGTTTCAAAAGTTTGTGATTTATCTTTAAACAAATACACCCAACACATCCCAGTGTAGTCATCAATAAAAAAACATGATATACTTATTTCCATAAGAAGATGGAATAGTCATTGGGCCACACAAATAAGAATGTATCAATCCAATTTTTCTACATGCTCTGGAAGTGGAATCATGAAAAGTGTTTTTGCTTTGTTTTCTAGGGATAAAAGCATCACATTGCTTCAAGTTCCTATAAGGAATAGTAGGAGAATAAAAAACACCATTCTTTTTCAACAAATGAAGGTTGTCTTAATTTATGCGACCAAATATAAAATGCCACAAGAGACTAGATGGAATTGTACCTTCATCATGATGAGAGAGGTATGAAAAATTATGTGCATGAGAAGATGTCCCTTTCAACTTCAACAGTCTTCCATCTTCCACCTTGGTCATGATGACCATGTTGTTGGAAGCCTTCCTTATTTCAATTTTTCCACCAAATATATGAATAGAGTGGCCTTTCTATCGAATGTGCACAAGAGACAACAAATTATTTGCATATCAGGAAGATATAGCACATCATGCAGAAGAAAATATGGGATTCTAGGAAATTTGAGCCTGACGGTGCCAATTCCTGAAGGTTTGAGACTTGATTTATCTACAAAATAAACTATCTCGTATACATTGCCATTGAAATATTAGAAGAATTCTCTATGGAAGGTCATGTGGCATGTTGCACCTATTTCAAGCACCCATGCATCTCTCCAAGAAGAAAATGAAGTGTTAAACAAGTCTTTGGTTACTCCTATATTGCAATGGGAAACAATATAATGAGAATATTCAATTGCATTACCTTTTGTCATATTTGATGTTTTAACTTTGTCTTCTTTCTTATTCTATTTGTCTTTTATCTTCTCCCATGGGATTCTTCATTTATTTTCTTCATGTGACCCATTATTTCCACAACAGTCACAATGAAGATATGATCTCTTGCCTTTGTTATGGCTACCCCCCTTGCCTCTAAAATTATTGCTTACATGTCCTCTTTTACTACCTTCTCCTATGGAAGAATCGTGTGATTGATTCTTGCCTTTCTGATTAAGGAACATGGTCTCACTAGTGGACTGAGATTACTTCTTTCCAAAGGCTTTCTCATATTCTACAACTTTCTCTACCAAAGTGTCAAATGTGATGGATTTCATTTGACCACTAGCTTGTAGGGATTCAAGGTACTGATAATATGTAGGGTAGAGGGACTTAATGAAGGTTGTAAGAGGAAGGATTATTTTCACTCCAATGTAATCCATGTCATGCATTATGGATTTGATCTCAGTATCCAAAGTCATGGGATCATCATTCTTCAACTCTAGGTTGAAGAGCTTCACCAACAATTGTATGAGTTCCAATTATGAGTGAGAGTCATACAAATCCTTCAATTTCTTCAAATCACTATAAGAGTCATTAATCGAAACAATGTGGTGCCCCATATATTCACTTATTTTTGTAGAAATCATGGTATATGATTTGTTTTCTTTGTCCTTCCATATGGAACGCTCCTTATTTGATGTAGGTATGGTCATTCTACTACTCTTATGTTGTGCTTATGATTCAACTTCTCCTTCACTGACAAATTATGCTTCACAAATTCCATCTCACAAGTTGTTAAATATCAAAGTGTGTTTAATCTTTATGTACCATTCTTGGTAATTTTCTTTGTGTTGGAATATTTTTTGATACTGAGATGGGGAGGGGGGTGAATCGGTATTATCCTTTTTCCACAATTTAAAACCACTTCATTATTAATTTTATCAAATCAAAACAAATGATTAGTAGAAAGGTACATTACACATAATTTTAACGTGGAAAACCCAAAAGAAACATATGTTCTTATTTTTAATAAATACTACATTTAATTTATGAGCTCCAACTCAAAGGAAACACCAATTCCCTATTTTACTAACACCAACTAGAAGGAGGTTGCAACCCCTCTAGATTTTACCAGCACCAACTCCCTAGTTTCTTCAGCTAAAACTAAAAAGATTTTGCAACACCTTGGTTTACCAGCTTCAACTGGAAAGAGGATAAAACCTCCTTTGCAGGATCTAACATACCTTAGAACCACTCGGCCTCCCTTTTTATGATAATTACTTCAATATTAAAATATTCATAATCATCTTTGTCTTCAACTGCATATCTTCGTTTACTTTATTGGTCTCTGACATTGTTATTGATCTTTAGATTTCAAGCCCATGGACACACCCTCTTTCAACAAGAATTTTTGTTTATATAGTCTTCCAATGGTCATGTACAACTGAACAATTGTACCTCTTCAATATAGGAATGTATCTCTTCATTATAAGTGTTTGTCTTTTCAATATAATATATTAATCATACTATTTTAACTAATACAATGTCAATGAACCATTGTGCATTTTAGATCGTTTAATCATTTTTTCAATTGGGTCAATAGAATTTGACTATCATGATTCAATTCACTTTTTACCTTACCATAGGTAAATACCACCATGGTTTGCAAATACCATGTGCTCTTTCACTTTCACCCTTTTTCTTTAACTCCACTTTCACTTTTACCTTTTTATTTAATCCAATTTCACTTTTACCTGTTTCTTTAATCCAATTTCACTTTTACCTTTTTCTTTATTCCACTTTAATATTTACTCATCTTTTAAGTAAACTCCACTTCCAACTAACTTTTAAACTTTTGTTATTTATTAAATTCATATTTATATTTAATCCACTTTCATTTCCACTTTTGTGTAAACTCCATTTCCACTTAACTTTTCCAGTTTTGCATTTACTAAAGTGATACTGAGGTCACATTTATATTTAATCACTTACTAACCTTCGAAATATATTTTATCACTTACTAACCTTTCACATCAATGAAAATTTATTCAAAAATTGACTACCTAAGTGAATCTAACCATTGGTGGCTGCTAGAAATTGTTTGGGTTTGAAGGGTCGTCCTACTTCGGCCTGGCAAGAATGATGACCAAACCTTGCTACAAAATATCAACTGCCATGTTGATATGATTGAATAAAGGGTTCTCAGTGTTGCATCAACAAATTTCCCTTTGACTACACTCTAAAATGATAGTGCACAAGAAAGTATTCAAGAGGTAAAATCGCCAATATTGTTACGAGGAAAATCTCTCTATGGCTAGGGTGAAACACAACAGATGGAAATGACTACAAAAATCAACTCTATCCCAACAACATGCTATATAAACCAATGTGCAAGGGAGATAAGAAAGATAACTACCTCATCCATATGTTCGATGAAGTCCACCGTGGAGCACTTCGACCCAAAGCTATATACCTGCAGCAAGTTATCAACAAATAAGAAAAGCAAGCATACAGAGATAATATAAAAGCTTATCACATTAGATAGCATAATCCATTAATATACATAACAAATACACCCATTGATAATAATTCAATATATTTGAAAGATATCAATTAGACGAGAAAGGATTATTTCTATTAATAAATGATCAGCAGAAGTAAAAATATTACAAACTTTTGTGTCGGCACAGTTCGGAACCGAGAAACCAAGTTCCTTCTAGTTGGGCCTCCACCACTTCAATCCTCCACCAAAGGAAATCTCATAGAAGGGAGACAATGAGGTTCTCCGTCAAAAAGGGAAGAGCTTGGGGGAGGAACATTGTGTTCAGAATTCAAGGACAAAGGCATTCAGACTCAATATGAAGTAGTAATTTCTCCATAATAACTTTACTCTCAAAGTTGAATTCTCACCTCTTTTCCATAGCTCGGAATTGGCCCATTTATAGCCTTCAAAATGGAACTTAAAGGCCGAGTCGAAACATTTCCAGTATATGGAAGGCCAAGGATCAGATATCTCTTTTCATGACATGGAAACCTGACATTAATTTCAGTTTCTGGCACAAATCCCAATGTACATCAGTTGTATTGGAACAGCCTATGTATATGCATGTTGTGTAGTGTGCAAGAAGCGTACAAGTGGAAAAATTTGTATTTTTGTCTTTGGATTTTAATAATAGGGAAGATAAGTCTACATAGGTAAATGGCATAAGTCCCTCTCTGCAAGATTGCATAGGGTGAGGAAAATCTTGCTCTAACAGATGCCCCCTAATGTGTGAGGTCAGAGGAGTATCTATGATGGTTGAAATATATTATAAATAACCCAGAAGTGGAGTGGTAGGGAACCAACTGGACTAACTCAGTTTCTCATTACATTATGCACTGACTCTGCATACATGGCTGCCAACAAAATTACACTGCATATCCATGTGAAAATATACCAAACAAGTGTTCGTGGCCATTAATAGGCAAATACAAATGTGGTTACATGCCAATAGTTGTCATAGTCACGAACAAGGCCTAGTAAAACCAGTCTCAAAACTAATTTGAAGATATCTGTATACCATGGAGTACAATCTAATCTCTTATGATCACTGAAGTCATATATGTACAGGTCCAATGAAAAGGAAGCAAAGGCTCAGGAAAGTTGTGGCCACATAGTGATGTCTTCAAGTCTTCTACACAATCCTCCAAAGGTGCAAGTCTACATCATGTGAATAAAGGAGTTGAGGTCAAACACGATGAGACATCATTTGATTACCGGTCATTGATGTATATCGTTAACAAATGCAAGACAGCCTATCGATAATGAAAGTAGGTATCAAGTCATTGAGTACATTCTTACAAGTGTGAATAAAGGAGTCGGTGTCGAACACCTGAAGAATCCATCTATCATGAGACATTGATGTATTCCCAACTGTCGATGGTGAGAGAGCATGCCACTGATGACTGCAAGCCTCAAGGTACTCATAAGACTCTAGGTCTTGTTTGGATAATAGATGGGATGATGTCGATGGAAGGAGACCCATTGAAAGGAGAGCATTAAGGCATCTCTCATCAGTCAGCACAAGGAACAAAGAAAGAGCTTCATGATTTGGTGGAAATTGGACGAAGAACATGTTCACGAGCCAACGACCCTGTGCGTCTTTTGCGTGTGTCAAGTGCAAGTGGTACACGAAAAAGACCCTATAAATAGCATCCAATGATGAAAGTTGATGACAAAGGTGAGGAAACCACCAATAAGGCTAATGGCATCCAAGACACTTCATGAATTCCAATGTGTGAATAGATGTCTTGTCATCGAACACAAGGGAAACCACCCATTCAACGACCAATGATGAAATGTCAACTATTGGATTCAAGTTTACCTACCAATGATGAAATTAGGGCTAGGTTGCATGATAGGACTACAATATCATGTGATTCTGAGACAAACGGAGGGTATGGATGACATGCAAACTCAGGAGTTCTGAGGAGTGGCTGACACAGGTTGATAGACTTCCTTTGAAAAAGAGCATGAGACATATGGAGGACTCTAGAAACATAGACCCAATGATGAAACCATGAGATGCAGGAGGCATCAATAAAATTATCTATAGGGACTGGAAGAGTAACCAGTCAGTAGAGAAGACTTTGTAACGAGCTCAGCTTCCTAAGGCCATGCTAATCCCAAAATTATGATGATGGATAGACTCAAATAACTCTATTCTATGTTCAAAGGTGACACGACTGTTGCCGACATAAGATAATACTCCCTTCCTGCTCATCTTTTTTTTGTTTTTTCATAGACAAATGAATGTTATGATACAGAGGAGGAAACGAGTGTCACAAGTAAGCAAAAATAGTTTCAACACTGGAACGTACATATGCTCAATGGAGGGAAATGCATGCGGGAGATGGACACTTGGGGGTATGTTCCCTCCTAGGTATAGGGTGTCAAATTGTGAAGGATATAAACAAGGATCTTCTTAGTTGAGGATGCAAAATTGTTGAGGCAAATGGTTTATAACGCAAAGTGTGAACCGGCTATAGTCTCAATACTGCAAGCAAGGGCATGAGATGAAATCACAACTTAATGCCAAAAAATGTCCTTTTTTATGTATTTTAGTCTAATTGGTGTGAAAAAGGGATAAACTTGTGCCAGATAGACGCATTTTCAAAACCAATTTACGAGTGTGAAAGAGACAAGTTCACTAGGCAATCTTTTCACTTTTTGATAACGAGTCAGAAAAGAGCTTAACTAAGACTCGCGACCTTTCAAGTCCAATTTAACAAGTGTGAAAGGGACAAATCACTCGACAATCTTTTCACTTTTTAAAGGCGAGTTGGAAAAGAGCTTAAATTAAAATCGTTTGGGAGATTCTATGTGGCAAGTCATGGGGAAGGCCAAGGCTCCCGAGCAGGACTTCTGTTGAATGTTAGTATCTTATGAATAGCCGACATAATCTTTGGAAAACCCAAGGCTCTCCAATTCGAGGAGGTTAAATTACTAATGGAGTATATAGCCTCTGTGATAGTCCGGATAATGTCTCTTACTGGAAAATACATGGGGGGAGGCATGGGATACCCTACAAGGCCATCCAAATCGAAGGGAATTTACTCGAGACTTGGAGGGAGAGAAATCGGGGAGAGGATAAATCTCTCTCATTCAGAAGGTGCAGGATCAGGAATTTTGATGACATGGTTGAAGGATGCATCACCCTCTACAAGAAGAGTAGGATTGACTAGAGATAGAACTAGTACGACCAATTCTTCAATTCTAGGTTGAAGAGGATGCATGATAACAGGGACAAGGGACACATCACCCTAGACAACGGGGGTGAGGTTAGGAGAGGATAGCAGTGGTGTTATCACTGTGTTAATCAAGGGAGGAATAAGGTGTGGGAAAAACACAGATGCCTCAGAATCTGAATGGCCCTTAGGTGAGCCCCACGCTTCTAGTATCTTGGTCGTAGCTAGACACAAACAAGTAAGGTGATCTCCTTTGCAAATCCTGCAATGGAATTTAGGTTTACGTCTGAGGTGTTGAGGCTTCTCAATGCATCCAGCATTGTTCACAATGGATGGTGACATGCTCTCAACATGACTGGCATAGGTGATATATTAATCTCCTACATGATGTACAGGGGTTGGATATGTGACATTTATATGATATGTGGTGAAAAGAATGGTTCCCCCAGCATAATTGGCAAAGGTTGGGTGTGGGCTATCAACATGACTAGAAAAAGGTGTTGACCCATCTCCAACATGACCGACAGAGGTAGGTGATGGAGCTCCAGTATGATGGAAGTGAATGGTCTAACGGTGAGTTATGGAATTTGATACCAAGTTCCAAGAAAATATTGACTTTGGAACATTGCGGGCCAGGAAGGATCATGGTTTACCCCCTATCTCTGTCCAGAAAGGTAGTATCCTCCATTTAACTGATTTGAAGATGTGTGTATGGGCATCATCACTGAATTCTGCGATGAGATGGAAGTATGATAAGGACTATTAGAGTGAGATATAAGTTGCCCCCTTGTGCAGGGGTTCCATAAAGAGGGTAGCCCGAACCGTAGAACTGGTTCTCCCCATATGAAATACCTGGGGATACATGAGGACCAGTCATGGAAAATTATTTGAAGGAATCGGTGTTCCATATGGAGGATACATGGATGGGGTGTAATAAGTGGAATAAGTACCCATCTGAGTATTGGCTCCTGAAAGGGCATAACTAGGATTGGATCCGTAAGAGTGAAGGTTCTGACCTCCCATTGTGAAAATGGGTTGAAGGATGTGACTCATATCAAACGAGCACATAGGCATTGGGGCCATGGTGCCCCCAGATCCAATGTTGGGATTCATATAAGTGGACCAGGGAGATAATTGCAAGGGTGAAGGCATATCAACGGGAGAATGACTAGAGACCCAAGGTGAAGACTGAGTATCATAGTTCATCATGCCATTTAAGAAATAGGAGGATTCATCCTCATGAACTGAGTAGGCATAATGGGGTAGGTAGCAATCAACGAGGGATCCAAAGGGAGTCTACTACTCATGATAATGAGAACTCAGTATAGACTCTTAAGGCCAACTAGTAATCAAAGAGCACACCAAAAGTCAAATGGCCAATATGCATGCAAACGGGGTAAAGTGGTTGAGTGACCTCCCTCCCTAAAGAAGGTATGTCTCACCCAAGAGGGTCCTAAGACTCCCTGCTAAATATCGGAGGTAAAAAAATCAATTATAAAGTCCCTCGTAGGCTTAAAAACCAGTCGATCAGATCCCCCCAGAGAGGTAATCCTTCATAAAGGTTGTGTGTTGTCCGACCCTTATCTAACCCAAGGTACCTATAGAATAACCCTTTCAAGTAACCTATGAGACACCTAAGTCAAGAAACTAACAAACCACTGTATAATCTATGCATAGGCAAGCAGTCATAAGTCAGGTCCACCGTATGGGCAGGGTAGCAAATCCCAAAACCTTGAAAGCATCGCCTCTCACAGAGGTAAAGACACTAGCAAGATCCCTAGATACGAATAGATCCCCAGAAATATCTATGATGCTAGGAATGTATTGGGGGGATATCCCTTCAACCAACTTTGCATGACCTTGTGATTAACCCCAATGTGAGCAAAGCCTCCTAATCTTACCAATTATATAACGGATTTCTCCACTCCCTGACTCAGACACATATGTTGATTCAATTGCCTTGGAGAAGTTTACTCACAAAATCCTATTCCAAGGCACTAAATCGTAGGTTATTTTGTGCACCCTAGAAAATAAAATCATGACTAATCAATTTTAAATTGTAGCGTTGATTTTAATGGTCATGATTACTCAAAAAGGTATGGTAGTGAAAATTATGGTGTTATGACTCTGCAAGAAAATTAAATATGAAAATAATGCAAAGTCTTAACTTTAACTTTCAATGAATGATATGCTTCTAAAAACGATGCAATTTTCAAATTCAACTCTGCAATTCTGAAGTAAAATGAAATCTTTCCCTGTATGCACTAAGTTAATGATAATGACTTCAAAAGACAAAAGTGCTAAAATGCAAAATGCCTATTTTTTTTGTATTTTCAATATATTAAAACTGAAAATGCATGGAATGGGAAGTAACTTGATATATATCCCTATTGTGTATAAAAATAAACAACTCAAGTAGGATACCAAGCAACAAAACACCCAGCCCAATGTGCAAGGACAAAAAAAATGAAAAAATGAAGAGAAACACTTTGCCCAGAAATTCAGCCAAAAGAAGGTTTCTCATCATCCCACAAGCACCCAACAGGCACTACAAAGTCCTAATAAGGCTCGGCAAACATCAAATCCCAACCAGAAAACAACAGACCAGGAAAAACGGCAAGGCAAACTGATGTACACAATTGTTCATGCAAACAGAGTGTATATATGCAGATTGCAGTGAGACATCCCGCGTGTACATGCGACTGTCAAGGAAAAAGGTGTGTATATGCTTTCAAACAAGGTCAGGAAAGGGAGAAAGGATGAAAACTCGGGCCCAGAGTGAATAGGAGTTGTCAAGCAATGATACAACAAGAACCACAATAGAAACGAGAGAAATCTAAGGAGAAAAGTACTTCAAACCCTAAGAAAGAAAATTCAATCCCCAATATGGTCGCCAATTTTGTTACGAGGAAAATCTCTTTGTGGCTAGGGTGAACCACAACAGAAGAAAATGACTGTAGAAATCAACTCTATCCCAAAAACATTCTATATAAACCAATGTGCAAGGGAGATAAGAAATACTCCTACCTTGTCCAGATGTTCAATGAATTCCACCATGGAGCACTTCGACCCAAAGTTATATACCTGCAACAAGTTCTCAAAAAACAATCAAAGCAAGCATACGGTGATAATATAAAAGGTTAGCACATTAGATAGAATAATCCATTAATATACATAACAAATATGCCCATGGATAGTAATTCAATATATTTGCAAGATATCAATTGGACGTGAAAGGAGTATTTCTATTAATAAATAATCAGCAGAAGTAAAAATATTACATACTTTCATGTCAGCACGGTTCAGAACTGAGTGTTGAGTCCCTCTTTTGACATATATAATGCCCTATATTACCTTGTATCTAATCATTTTTTCCTATGTTATAAGCCTATACTTGACTATTTTCCTCCGACACACATACCTAATGACCGTGTTCATGTTCACAAGAGGTTATTGATGATTTAAAGCATGTTTTGTTTAAATTCTTGAATTAATTCGATTAAAGTGTTCTATTTTGTATAATACTAATAGTTTGACTCATGAGCAGCCTATCCGGTACTTGCGCTATTCCGGTACTACCAGACATCGTGCAATCTGGCACCAAAGCTATTCTGGTACCCCAAGGAAGTTTTGATCTGGTACTATCTATTTCGTATCCATTCTGGTACTGTCTTCTTTGCGCCCATTCTGGTACCAGACTCGCGATTGTGTGTATTCCGGTACCAAAACCTCTGTTTCCAGAATGCGCCAAATGGACCAGTAGGGTGGTGAATATTTTGAGAAGGAATTTGAACAGAAGTTCCCAAATCAGTTTTCCAGAATACGAGAGACTCCATCGCTCATGCACTTTGTGTCATGAGGATGGAGTCGATTCCTAGAAATTCGATGTAAATATCAATTGTAAAATCTCTTAAACTGTTTAATGCTTATCTATAGATATTGATAGTATCAGCTTACCTTATATAAGGAATTTTGTATAGGTTATAGGGGGTGGATAATAAGGAATGCAGCGAAGTATGCTATCAGAACCAGACGATACCTATCGTTTTTATGCATGAAGTAAAGAATTGTTGATCCAATTTACCAGTTAAATTAATGCAAAAGATCTTTTATATCAATTCTTGAACATGAGTGAAAATCTTTAGTCTGTCACTTTCTTAAGAGGTTCCTTGTTGGCTTGGCAAGGGCCCACCGCCCCAACTAAGGTAAACCTCCTTGTATACGTTCTGTGTGTTCGTGTGAATGTTTTACAGTAGTGTGTGTGTGATTGATCTTTAATGTATTTTCAGAGTTCAGTATTGAGTTAATCGTTTTTGGATTAATGTGAATAATCAGATGCTAGATCAAATAGATATTTCATTCTCAAATGTTGGAGATGGACATTTAATTATTTGAATCAAGGGATTGATATCTTGAGTTTATGATTGCAGTAGATTTAGTATATCAAGGAACCAGAAGACTTTATACCTCATCTTCATGCTCTGTAATGAAGTCTCCCAGTTATACTAAATATTCCTTGTACTGGTTTGTTTGAATTACATGAAGTTGGAGTTGGTTTTGATTTCAAGAGTGATTGGAGTTTATTGTTCTTTATTGTTTTGATTGCTATAGGAGACAAGATTCTTAAGCTCATCCCTTTAATTCATGAGCCTAAAATGAATAGACTTGTTTCTTTAGGATAGCATCTCTTTGATTGGTTGTTTGTTTAAGTTTGATTATCAGTTTTCTCTTCTAAGTTCAAAGATATTTGAATTATTTAGAAATCTTAGAAACAAAGTTTTTATGTTATTAATTATTTCCTATATGCAACAGACTTAGGTAGGTTACCTGTTCTTGGCACATATAGTGTAACAACTCTTTTGATTATGAATCCTGGATTGACATTTAAATGAGTGTAAGATATATATTGAACATATTTGTACACCAATGTTTTGGCATCGTTGTCGGGGAATTGTAAATGGTAATACGTATCATTTTGAGTTTTTGATTGGTTTGATGAAGTATTGGATTGGATTTAAGGACAATCTGAGGGTGGAGAGAAGATGGTAAGATGAGAGGTAAGAACCTGTGCATCCACTTTGGTGGGGTTTCTCCAAAGTCAGGTTGTCCTCCTACCTTTAATAATTAGGAATCTACGTTTTTCATTTATTTCATTTAAGTTTCTTTTATGAGTAGGTATAGGGATAATAAAGGTATATTTATTGCTCCTAAAATCTCAGAAAATCTAGAAAAGAAAACAACAAAGAAACCCCCCCCCGTTATACTAATTCATCGAAAATCCGTGCAGGAAAAATTATCAGAGGAGAGAGCTCAAAGGAAGCAATTACAACAAAAACAAAGGGCACTAGATCTGAGGCCATTGTTTATATTGAAGACATAAGACAACAAGAAAGAGAGGAAGCATTGGCGACCCCATCCAAAGGAGAAACTGGAAAAGAAGCAGAGGTAGTAATAGAAGAGGTTGCATTTGTTGTTGGGAGGCCACACAAAACCTTGGAACAGCTAGAGATACCAAGTAACCCAATGGTAGAACCATCACTCAGTGGAGAGACCTCACCTCCCCCCTACAAGTTGTTTGAAGACATGGAAGAAGAAGAGGGAAACATAGCTAATGAAACAGAGACATTTGGATTCCCCATACTGGATATAACTAAAGACATTGTTGTGAAGAACATTCCATTATCTTCACTTCCTCATTTCCGAGGTATGTCGACAGAAGACCCTGACTCATTTCTATTTCAATTTAACATATTGTGTAGGATCTATAACTACATAGATAATGCTCAAAAATTAAAATGTTTCTCAGCTACACTAAAAGATTCAGCACTAAGGTGGTTCATGAGCTTAGGGGAACACACCATTTTGTCTTGGGATGGTATGAAGGAGACCTTCCTCCAAAAATACCAAGATTACTACAGACCTAGGGATGCTAGGAATGATATATTCAAAATGCAACAATCTGAAGAAGAAAGCTTAGAAGACTACCTAGAAAGGTTCTTATACAATTACCAAAAGACTAAGCAGTTTTCCTTAGACACAACTACAGTTAGGATTGTCTTTCTAAAGGGTGTGAGGGATGATTGCATTGAATTGTTAAACCTCATGAGTTTTGGGGACGTGTACCAAAATCCATTTGCAGACATAGGAGAGTATTGTAAAAGATACTCTCGCAGTCAAGCTAAAACGGGGAAAAGTATAAGGGACCCTACCAACAGAATTGTTAAACCCACATCTGGAGGTGTCACTAGGATTGAACTGGGAAATCTATTAGAAAACTTTAAAATATGTATCCTAAACACCATCAGTTCCCAACTAGATACCATGAAAATTAAAAGAAAACAAGAGGAAGAAAATGTTGCGTTAGCAATTTTTTGTAATCAGTGTAGGAGGAAATAGTGGTATCTGTACAGAGGACCATCCTACTAACGAATGTCCTTCTCTACCCAAACTCAAGGCCATGTTCAAGGGAGGATGAGAACCTAAAACATCCTACCCCCCTAGGAGACCATGGAGATAACAAAACCCCAACATGTTTACAGACCCAACTACAAAATACCCCCAACAGCAATGGGTACCCCCCATGTCTTACCCTCAGTGGTCGACACAAACCCAACCTTGAAAACAAGGATGGAGAGGACCTGTTTATGGGAATGTTCCCTTCCAACCAACAATTTTTCCCACCTATCCACAATACCCTTCGAATATTTCACAGCTACTCCCAGGATTTAACCCCCTACTCTTCTTCCGCCCCCACAATTGCAACAACAACTCACACTACTCATGAATCCAAATATGCAGCAACCAATGCAAGCTGCACCCATCCAAAACCCTCCTCAGCCTACCCCTATTCTTGCACAAGCAATCCCTAACCCAAATAACAGGTTGACACAACCTATACAAAACGTTGAAGTACAAACCTTCCCTACATATGTAATAACGCCAGCTCCATTTAATGGAACTGAATTAATATCAGGAAGGGTTGTAAACAAAAAAAATCCCACTATGGTCATCCAATAAGAACAAGTACATAATCACACAAATCAAGAAGAAAAAATAGATGTCCAAATAGTTCAAAGAGAAGAACAGATGACTAATCCATTGAACGAAGAAAGAAACACTATAGTACAACAAGAAATTCCTTCTCCCAACTCCCTTGTAGCAGAAACACCTCATAAAATGAATCCTCCTTACCTAGAAAGGTTGCTCATAAAGAAAACTGAGGAACCTCTAGAACATAATCTAGAGACTGAACTCTAGAACATATGTGTAAAGATCCCACTACTACAGGCCATTAAAGACATACCTATCTATGTTAAAATTGTAAGGGACCTTTGCATTAAAAATCCAGGGAGAAAGAGGAAGGATCCTCCTATCATACGGGTGGTAGGGTAGTTATTAGAGTTTATAACAGAAATGCCATCTAAGTATAGTGATCCAGGGAACCCAATGGTAACCATAGAAATCAATGGTGTTGCCTTACCTAACACATTGATTGATCTAGGGGCAGAAATAAATGTGATGTCAGTAAACACTATGAAAACACTGCAACTAGATCACCTGAGACCAACACAAACTATGTTGGAGCTTGCATACAAATCCGTCATCACCCCAGTAGGGAGTTTAGATGGCATAACAATTACATTGGCCTCTTGGGAATACCCTGTGGATTTATTAGTAATTCATCCCAAATCCCCTAAACCAAGACATCCAGTAGTACTCGTCTGACCTTGGTCGGCCACTGCTGATGCATTCATTAGTTGTCGATCTGGAGAAATCACAATCTCTAATGGCACTCAAAGTCAAAAACTTATCCTTTTTCCCCCCGCCCAACCAGCCACTGAAGTTCCTCTCTGGTTGGAGAATCCCTATGGGGAGGAGGACTGCACTCATCCCTTTTTGACAATTGAACAAGTAAAAGGAGTACAAGAGAAAACTGAATTCCAAATCTTAAGTCTATTCTTGGTTGACTCAGCATGCATCGATTATCCTCAATCTTTCCCCTAACTACACATACATCTTTAGCCCCAAATTTCAAGAAATTTGGCATCTTCCCACTGCTACAGTAGCCATTGTTTCAAATATAGAGGAGGGGAAAGAATCAATTGTGCAAGCTATTGAAATCAGTCCTGGAAAGTCCTTATATATCAATGCTAGCCTAGAAACAGATCAGCAACAAAAGTTGATACAAATGATTCAAGGGAAATCTGATGCTTTTGCATGGGATTACTCTGACATGAAAGGGATCCACCCAGACACATGTATGCATCATATTTACACTAATGATCAGATCAGACATGTCAGGCAGCCCCAAAGAAGAATGAATCCAACCTTGAAAGATATAGTAAAATAAGAACTCCAAAAACTCCGACAAGCCAATTTCATTTACCCTTTATCAGATAGCAAGTGGGTCTCCCCATTAGTTATTGTACCAAATAAAAATGGGAAATGGAGGATTTGTGTGGACTTTCGAGAAATAAACAATACCACCTATAGAGACTACTTCCCTTTTCCTTTCATAGATCAGGTCTTAGACACTTTGTCTCGGAAGAGGTATTTTTCTTTCTTGGATGAGTTTAGTGGTTACAACCAAATACAAATTTCACCAGAATATCAGGATAAGACCACATTCACCTGTCCTTGGGGAACCTATGCCTATAGGGTTCTCCCCTTTGGGTTATGTAATGCCCCTGCTACCTTTCAAAGGGATGTCTTGGCTATTTTCTCTGATTTAACCAATGATTGTGTGGAAGTCTACATGGATGATTTCACAGTATATGGGGATGATTTCCAACAGGCATTGGATAATTTCGAGAAGGTACTGGTTAGGTGTAAAGAGACCAATCTCTCACTCAGTCGTGAAAAATCTAGAATGTTTCTCACTGAAGGAATTGTTCTAGGTCACCACATCTCTAGTATAGGAATAAGAGTGGACCCTGCCAAGATTGACATTATTTCCCAAATCAAGATCCCTAGCTCACAAAAGGAAGTCAGAAGTTTATAGGGCATGCTGGCTACTATAGGAGGTTTATTCAAAATTTTACAAACCTAGTTTCCCCCCTTTTCAAACTGCTAAAAAAAGATGTTGAATTCTGTTGGAATGAGAAATGCCAAATATCCTTGGAAATATTAAAAAAAATCCTTTCAAGTGGCCCTACTTTGAGAGGTCCAAATTGGTCTCTTCCTTTCCATATTTGCACAGATGGCTCAGATACAGCTTTGGGAGTTGTAATAGGACAAAGGGAAGGGAAGATTCCTTATGCTATATACTTTGTTAGCAAGAACCTCTCACCTATTGAAGCAAGCTATACTGTCACAGAAAAAGCACTTTTATCAATAGTACATGTCATCAACAAGTTTAGACACTATATAATAGGATACGAAGTTTTTGTCCACACTGGTCACTCAACTATCAGATTTCTAATGAACAAACCTGTTACAAATGCTAGAGTGACTAGATGGTTGTTGTTACTACAAGAATTCAATATCACTATCATAGATAGGCCTGGAAGAGATAATTTGGTTGTTGATTTCTTGTCTAGACTTATTCATACAGGTGACAGTACTCCAGTAGATGATGATTTTCCGGATGAAAAATTATTTTCCATTTCTACTTACACCCCTTGGTATGCAGACATAGCCAACTATCTGGTAACCAGAAAGTTGCCTCAAAGTATGACATCAAGAGAAAAACAAAGAATTATTTAGCTAAGTGTCAATTATATGTGGCATGAGGATACTCTATACCGAACTGGACCTAATTTGGTAATCAGAATATGTGTTCAGGAAGATGAAATGCAGGATATCTTCAGAGCTTTCCATGATGGCCCATGCGAAGGCCATTTTGCTGACAAAAGGACAGCTTACAAGATTCTACAGTCTATCTATTATTGGCCAACCATCTTCAAGGATGCAAAGAAATACATGGCCAACTGCGATGATTGCCAAAGAATGGGAAAACCTACAACAGTCAAAGAAATTCCACTCCAAACCCAAGTAGTGATCGAACCCTTTGAAAAATGGGCTTTAGATTTTGTAGGACCTATCAATCCCATGTCCCACAGAAAAAATTACATATTAGTTTTCACAGACTATGTAACAAAATGGGTAGAAGCCAAGGATTTTTATTCATCCAATGAACAATCTATTGTAGACTTTCTCTTTGAAGAAATTTTCACTCATTTCAGGGTACCTCGAGAAATAGTCACTGACCAAGGGACACAATTCACCTCAAAATTGGTCAAGGCTCTTACTGAACAGTACAACATCAAACACAAAAATTCTTCGCCCTATCACCCCCAAGCCAATGGCCAAGTGGAATCGACCAACAAAGTGATAGAGGCCATCCTCACTAAGACTGTTCAGCTGCATCACAAATACTGGGTAGATAGGTTGCCTGAGGTCTTGTGGGCCTACAAGATAGCTTGGAGAAATAAAACAGGCCATACACCTTATGAGTTGGTGTATGGGAAACAGGTACTACTGCCCATAGAGTTTCAGGTAAAAACCTTCAGAACTACCATGCAATTAGGGATGGACCTGAACGAAGCTAAAAAACAGAAGCTATTACAATTAAATGAGCTTGATGAGATCAGATAGGATGCTCTACAAAGAACCACCCTGATACAAGAGCAAAGGACCTTCTAAAAATTCCTTCTAGTCAGGTGATTGGGCCCTCCTATATGATAGCAGATTCAAAAAATTTAAAGGTAAATTGTCTACTAGATGGATGGGGCCCTATGAGGTTGATACAGTTTATGACAATGGTTCAGTAAGGATAAATACCATTGATGAAAATCAAAATTCCTTTGTTGTAAATGGGCATCGACTGAAGGTTTATCATAAGCCTCTGTCAAAAGAGGATTTCGTCAAAAATGTTCTTCAAAGTTCTGAAATGCAACTTGTAAGAAAGAGGGTTTATCCTCCTGCTGACCTACCACAGTAAGTTCAATTTAGTAAATTCATATTCTGTACATAGGTGTGTCATTAGATAAAGTCTCTCATTTAACAAAAACAAAACAAAAGTTGGTTGTGTTCCCATGTATACAAACGAATAAGGAGCACATATACCAGATGGAGTCTTCTTTAAGTTTTTCAGACTCCTTAAAATTGAAAACATCGGCGAGAAGGAACTAGCCCAGGCTCGAGAAAAATCCATGGGACAGTATAAAGAGTTTCCTTTAAGTTTTTCAGACTCTTTAAAATTGAGAACACTGGTGAGCAGGAACTGGCCTGGGCTCGATAAAAATCCACGGGATAGTATAGAGATTTTCCTTTAAGTTTTTCAGACTCTGTAAAATTGAAAATACCGGCGAGCATTAACTAATCTGGGCTCGATAAAAATCCACAAAAAAGTAGTAGTTAGGATTATTATTGTTATTTTTGTAATAAAAGAGGAAATGCCAACAGAAGATGTGATCACCTTGGTTTCGAAAGAAAAGGGGTTTTTTCATCTCAGTAAATGGTCATTTCAGAATACCCTCATGTTACATAGCTCTCTTGCATTATTCCTCTACAAACTTTTGGTAACTACATGGTTTTTCAATCAAATCTTATCACAGAACACCAGCTATTTCTACAAGTCACTGCCACCAGAATCTATGTCAAAGATCTTTCAAGCACCAGAAAACAATGTTCATCTATGTGCTTATCCAACACCAATGATCACCTCTATGTTCATCTGGTACTAAGGGCCACCCCTGCACCAAATCATCTCATTGTTCTTATCCGGTACCGGATCCTATCTGGTATTAAAGAATGGACCCTGCGCTATTCTGGTACTAATTACGAACTCTACACATAGGTGATCTTGTACTAGTTCCAATGCTACACATAGGTGATCTGGTACTTAGATGATCTGGTACTGGTAAGGATGTGACTGGTAACTCTCATCATATTTCCAAGTTGTTGTTCAATTATTAGTGCAAGGACATTTAGATTCAACATTTTTTTCATTTTATTTAAAGAAATTAGACTAAATATGCATTTAAAACATTTGGTTGCTCTCGGATCATCACATACCCTTTCTTTCACAAACCTTTGAAAAATCCTCAACCACATTTCTGTAAGGGAAGATGTCCCTATCCCCTAAAATATTAAGAGTGCAAGGCCATGATGTCTCTTACCAGATCAAACTCATACTCCCTCTGTCTATCCGGTAAATAAATCACATAAACTTATGATGCGCTAACGTATTATATGAAATTACACTAACCACGTCTCTAAGCATATCGAATAATAATCCTAGTTGATTCTATACTCACGAGTCTCGATCATAACGACCACACCTTTCTGTGAATATTGTTCGACACCAAGTTTCCCACGAGTTTGTAATCCATTAGTGGATACGACCTACCTCACCATATCATTATGATTATCGATGTGACCATTGTAATCTACACTTCCATCTATAAACTCTCCTCTAGATGGCTCTTCCATCCAGATGAGCGTTATTTACCATTGTTGTCACACCATCTACAGACATCCCGTGACTTTGTATCCCTTGCATATTTTTCCCCGTCCGGTACTCTATCACATCCTATGTTTATCCAATACTCAACCCTTGACCCTCTGTCTGTGCCTCATCCACCCAAGAGAATTGTTTAAGATAGCATGGGGGTCGACAGGCATGATCCCACATTTCAATTATATAGGGAAATAGCAGACTATCAGGCTCGCAAGGAGAAATATCAACAGGCAGGGTGGGTGCCATTTTTGGAGAAGTTTAAAGGCCATCATAAGGGAATTTCTCTTGCCTTTGCACAGACATATGATGCAGGAAGTGTGCAGTTTGGAGACATAAAGCTAACAATTACATAAGCCACTATATTAGAAGCTACAGGTCTCCCCATGGCTAGAGAAGAATAATTCAAAAGGGTGACCATTGACAAGAAACTCTATCAGAAACTCCTCAAATAAGAACATCAAGACCCCGATTGGACTAAGGGAATCCCACGAAGCTATGTCAAAGAGGAATATTGGACAATGCTCATAAGTCTGCAGAAATTCCTCACCTACGAAGGAAGGTATGCAGTGACCTTCATTTATCATTTGAATATTTTATCACATTTCAAGGGAGGACCACAAATTAATTTTCCCCACTTCCTATGGATGAGTTTAAAGAAGATGGCGAGAGGGGTGAGGTCAATTTCCAAGAAACCAGAAACTAGCCTTCCGCACCATGGTTTAATCAAACTTTTGGTTATTCATACTTTAAGGACACAAGGTGGTAGTTGGAAACAATTACTCCAACAGAATTTTTCTCAAGGAATATCCAAATCTGTTGATATACAGGAGGCAGGGATACACAACGAGGGTTCAAGAAAAAAGGAAAATAAAGATAGAAGAATGACATCAGGAAGTAACGTAGTCACTGTTACGCCTAACTCATCTCAACCCATTGAGAAATCAGTGACAAAAATTTTTGTCGTAGGGGAATCTACTACATCAAGGAAGAGGAAAGCCACCCAATCCCAGAAAATGAGACCTACCTCGATTAGAAAGGATAAAAGACAAAAGGAATACTCTGAGCTAAGAGGTCGATCAAACAGCGTTCCTAAAGAACCCATGGAGGTTTCATTAGAACCAGCTAGCCAAGTAGAGAAGACCCCTGACCTCAACTTACAACACAAGAAAAAGTCTACACAGTCTAAAGCATCTAGCTCAGTCCTGTGTCCTAAAGACCAACTATCATGAAGTAAGAAATGAAAGAAGGAGGAAACAAATCAATGGGAGATTTCACATAAGGAAACTGTCAAACCCCCTCTGGAATCCTCTAAAGAATTGAAAAATATTCCGGAGGAAATTATTTGATCTTCCCAAAAAACTGGTTGGTGATTTGAAAGAAATTGTTAAGGTGACAAGCGAAAATAAAAAGAAGCTCGAAAGAGAGAAGGCACAAATTCCAAAACCTATGCCTCAATCTTCCAAGGTATAAATATGGGCTGGTCAGCATAAGAAAACTCCAAAATTCACAACTCAAGGCCTCAAGATAGGGATGAAATCAACACAGAAGAAACAGGTGTCCAGGCCCACGACCGGTGTTAAGATTAAGAAAAGGAAGTTGTTTGAGGAAACTCCTACCCCTATCAGCAAATATAAGAAATTTTCACTGCCCACATGAAGGACCAACAAAAGCATGGCCAAACAAGCGATAGTTCTAAATATACCTTCTCTTCAAGGAGAACCCATGGATATTCCAAGTTCTCTAGAAAAAGGAAGTGGTTGTGGGGCTACAACAATAAGTGAGACAGAAAGTTTGGTAACGGAGATGTTGAGGGGTTTGAGAAAAGAAAAATAAGCTCGAGAGGAGGTCACTAAGGAATTAATCACACCTAGCCCAGAAAATTCCCTAAGAAAATGAAAATTGATAGCAGAGGTTGAGACGTTGAAGCAAGAATTTGAAGAGTACAAGGTATTGGACATGCATATCAAGGCAGAGAATACACAATTGAAGGAACAGTATGCAGAGGTCTCTGCCAAACTCAACAAGGTCCTAGGATTGATCCAGTACACTAGGGTGATCAAGAAGGAATTGAAGAGTGAAGTTCCTGGTGTCAACATCCTGCAACCTGAGAAATAACAAAGAAGGATCCAATTTTGTAGAATTTTCAGGTATCAGTTTTGATAATCTTGCATGAGGACATGCAACACCTTCAGCATGGGGGAAATGTTGAGTCCCTCTTTTGACATATATAATGCCCTATCTTACCTTGTATCTAAGCCTTTTTTCCTATGTTATAAGCATATACTTGACTATTTTCCTCCCACACACATACCTAATGACCATGTTCATGTTCACAAGAGGTAATTGATGATTTAAATCATGTTTTGTTTAACTTTATTGAATTAATTCGATTAAAGTGTTCTATTTTGTATAATCCTAATAGTTTGACTCATGAGCAACCTATCCGGTACTTGCACTATTCCTATACTACCAGACATCGTGCAATCCGGCACCAAAGCTATTCCGGTACCCAAGGCAGATTTGATCTGGTACTATCTATTCTGTATCCATTCCTGTATTGTCTGCTCTGTGTCCATTCTAGTACCAGACTCACAACTGTGTGTATTCTGGTACCAAAACCTCTATTTCCATAATGCACCAATTGGACCAGTAGGGTGGTGAATATTTTGAGAAGGCAGTTGAACAGAAGCTCCCAAATCAGTTTTCTAGAATATGAGAGACTCCATCGTTCATGCACTTTATTTCATGAGGATGGAGTCGATTCCTAGAAATTCA
>SNQJ01S0005673.1:111849-132287 GCA_010110895.2 Picea sitchensis | reverse complement strand
AAGACTGCTTTCAAAACAAGGTATGGGCATTATGAGTTCACAATGGTGCCATTTGGGTTATCAAATGCACCAGTTGTCTTCATGTGTTTAATGAATGGTATTTTCAGAGAATATTTAGATAAGTTTGTCATTGTATTTTAAGATGAAATTCTTATATATTATAATTCAGAGGAAGATCATGAACAACACTTAAAGATGGTATTACATGTATTAAGGGAGCATCAGTTGTATGCCAAATTGAGAAAGTGGTCATTTTATTAGAACCAAATTATTTATTTGGGGCATATCATATCATAGGAAGGGATAACAATGGATCCTGAAAAGGTTGAGGCCATTAGAGGATGGTCAACACCTAAAAATGTGATATAAGTTAGATCATTCGTGGGCCTTGCAGACTACTACAAAATATTTATTGAGGGATTCTCAAATATTTCACACCTGGTCACTTCCTTGCAAAAGAAGGGAGTGAAGTTTCAGTGGACATCGGAGTGTGAAAAGAGTTTCTAACACTTGAATAATTTATTAATCAATGCTCCAATACTAAGGATTGTTGATCCAAATGAAGACTTCATTGTATGCACAGATGCATGTAAAGAAGGACTTGGTGGATTCCTTAGTCAAAATGGGTATGTTGTATGTTATGAATCAAGGAAGTTGAAGGAGCATGAAAGTCATTATGCCACTCATGATTTGGGGTTGATAGCCATAGTGCATGCCTTGAATAAGTGGAAGTACTACCTCATGGGGAAAAGGTTTGAGTTGAGGACACACCATAATGGTTTGAAATATTTATCTGAACAACCAACTCTAGATGTCAGGTAAAGCATGTGGTTAGAATTTCTCAATGAATATGACTTTGATATAAAGAATATCATAGGGAAAGAGAACAAGGTAGTTGATGCACTTAGCAGAAGGGTGCATGAGTTGCATGCTATAGTCCTTAGCATGTACCAATCTGATTTGAAAGACAAAATATTAGAGGCTGGAAAATTAGATTTGCAATACATAGAAATAATAACAAAATTACAACAAGGTATTTTGCAGCATAAAAATGAAGACTACAAGCTGGGAAATGATGAAATTCTCATGTACAGAGGCATAATTTATGTACCAAATTCCCAAGAATTAAAAAATATGATATTGAGAGAAATGAATAATGTACCTTATACTAGATACCTAGGGTATCAGAAAACTATTGCAGTTGTCAAGAACCAATATTATTGGTCAGGCATGAAGAAAGAAGTTGTTGAGTACATTGCCAAATGTTTGGAGTGTCAAAAGGTCAAGGTTGAGCATAGACACCCAGTTGGGTTTCTACAACCATTACCCATCCATGAATGGAAATGGGAAGTGGTAACAATGGATTTCATCACCAAACTTCCCAGAAAAAATAAGCAGCATGATTTTATCATTGTAGTGGTAGACAAGATTACTAAAGCTGCCCATTTTATTCCAGTAAATCTCACTCACAAGGAAACCAGTGTTGTTGATATTTATATGAAGGAAATTGCTCAATTTCATGGTATACCCAATACAATTGTGTCTGACAAATATCCAAAGTTTATATCAATTTTTCGGAAATGATTATTTAAAGGATTTGGAACAAATTTGAATTTTAGCACAACTTATCATCCAGAATCTGATGGACAAACAAAGAGGGTGAATCAAGTGATTAAGGATGTGTTAAGGATGTATGTGATGGATAAACCATCAAAATGGAAATATTACCTACACTTAGTAGAGTTTGCTTATAACAAAGGGTACCAAGAATCTCTAAATATGAGCCCATTTGAGGCACTTTATGGCAGAAGGTCCAACAAACCTGTAAGTTGGGACAACCTAGCAGATAGAGCAGTGGTTGGGCCAGATTTACTCAGGGAAATGGAAGAGAAGATGTCAAAAATAAAGCAGAATTTAAAGGATTCTCAAGACAGGTAGAAAACCTATGTTGATAAGGGAAGAATTCACAGGGAATTTAAAGTGGGTGACCATGTATTCTTGAAAGTGAAGGCCAATAGAAGTTCCTTGAAGTTGGGAAATTATTCAAAGTTGGCAACTTGTTATTGTGGGTCATTTGAAATCCTAGAGAGGATTGGACCTATATCTCATATGCTTGCATTACCTGCATCAATGTCTAAGCATAGTGTATTCCATGTATCATTTCTCAAAAAGTATATACCCGATGATAATCATGTTATTGTGATTCAAGTTGAGCAATAAGGCGCTTTTCAAGTGCATTCGGTGTGCATATTGGACCGAAAGATCAAGCAGCTCTGGAATCGATCCATAGAGATAGTAAAGGTCCAATGGACCAGGTACAGTCCTAAGAATGAAACTTGAGAGCACGAGGATGCTATGCAGGCACAATACCCACATCTTTTTTAATATTTTTGAAAAAATTGGTGATAAATCTATATATGTATTGCACTAAGGACAATGCATAAATAAGGGGAGGGGAATTTAATACCCCAATACTGAGGCCCAGTTGAAATTGTAAATATGTTTTATAGGCTAGTGAGCTAGGTTATTATAAGCCAAAAGGATTATGTGATGATTAGGCCGGAGAGCCTAGATGCTCAAGGCTAGTGAGCCTATTTTTGTATATGTAAACACTCATATGATTAATATAATACATCACTACATGTAGACCAACCATGTTAAAATATTATGGGGGACTAAACTCCACTAGGAAGGGAAGGGGGGGGCTAAGAGCCTAGAAAGGGGGCTAAGCTAGAGGGTTTGTTTCCAAAGGAATATTATAATATTATTCCTAAAGACTATGGTGAGGATAATTATTTTATCCTAAGTTATTATGGGAAAGAGAATGAATTACAAGTGGAGAGAATAGATCTCCTTAAGAGCCATGTGTCATTGGGGTGCATGCAAATAAATGTGGGGAAAATTAGTCCATTTCGGACGCACTCATCCATTCACTCCAGGGGTATTACGTCTTAAGCCTACACACACTCCTTCAGCTACCCTATAACTTTCTTGTTATCAACAGTAAATTGTATCCTTCATGTGATGCACAATGCACCTGTACCTACCTAATCTAGTGTTGTACAATTGGATTATGAGTAGTACCCATTCCATGCCTTGAATGTTGTTGTTGTCATCACTCGTGCCTTAAATGAACTTTGTTGATGTCATCACCATTACCTGTACCTGGTTGAATTAAGAACTGGACTAAAGAAGTGGGTTGTTAGGCCCATCGGATTGAAGAGGTGGGTTGTCAGGCCTGTGGATTGAAGAGGCATTCTTTCAAGCCCGTGAGAAAATCTCTCCATGAGAGAGAATTTTTTGGAATTGATTTCTTGAGGGAGCCCAAATGTAGCTACAATGCTTTCAGACTTCCTATCCAACCTATTGTTGAAGCCTTGGAGAGGAAGTGGGGAAGCCGAAGGACTATTGAGAAGAGAGGGGAACACTTCCTGGGGTGGGACAAGAATGTGGGGAATGAGAGACTGTGAGCTATTAGTTTGAGTAGGAACCTCACATAGTTGTTCCTGTTGTCTGAGATACATCAGCCTAGCTACAAATCCCTTTACCCAGGTGGAGTTTAGTCCCATCTCGGGGGTGACCCACTGCTGAGATTTTTGAGCAACGTGGTCTAAGGCTGGGAGGATAGTGGAAGTTTTGCACACAGTTGGTGGTCTTCTATCAAAGATAAGTATCAATTGTGTGTTAATTTACATGTTGTGTATTTATACATGTGTTTATGTTATGGGTTATTTGTGTATGTTGCATGTATATTTGTATTATTATTTTTGCATGATTCTAGGCATTTTCCTAGAGTATTTGTATTTGTTTATAAGTTTGTATACCATCCATAAGTTTTTCGTAGCATATCCCAGTCGGTGGTTGGGGATGTCACAATATGGTCTCAGAGCTTAGTAAGAGTTTTTATGGAGTAGCATGGCCTGACCTAGGTGGTTGGGTATGTTACACAAAGTCTACTCATGTCTTTTCTCCTTGATTAAAAGTGTGAAAGAGGGGTGGTACAAAGGGGGGGTGTGTCCATATTCTTTTAAAATTTCTCATGAGGATTTCATTACCAAGACCTAAAAGTTTTTTTAGAGAGTGATGAAGGCAAGAGATGAGGTGTCATCCACCTCGAGAAGGAATTCAAGACTGGTTGACTACGAAAGAGAATGATTTTTCCCTATGAAAAACCCATGGATTGAAAGTTAATTTCAATCAATGGAAATATAGATATCTCTACACTAATATGCATGAGTTTTTCTTTGTTGAATTTCCTTGTCTATTGCATGAGTGGCTAAAGAGACAAATTTATGCCAATTCTACAGTTTGGCCCTTGGAACTGGTGGTTTGGGATCAAGCCAAGATTGAAAGATTGAAAGTGTTGGATAATAAGTGGACTCTGGCTATTGAATTTTGGTTTTCTTGAGTAAAAGAAGGCTACATTGTTGATTTTGTTGTGGATTATACCGATTATTTTAGTGAGGATGAAAGAAAGTTCACAGAAGGTCCAAGCAATTAGATGTTGGAAGAAATCCCATTATGGATCAAAATGATGTTCGTAGAGAAAGGGATGATGTGCATGGAGCTCCATCGAATGGCTAAGTAAACCCCACTAGAATCGATGGGGGGGATTATGCAAATTTAGGGGAAAGTCAGAGATAAAATGGATCCATTGAGGAGGATTTGAAAATTATTGAGATGATGTGAGGAATGGAATGGACCCAGAGGAGCAAAGGAGAAAAAGAGTTTAGAGATACACAAGAAGAATTGAGATAAGAATAAAAGTAGAGAAGAGTGATGGAAAAGAGTTATCCAGAGGCACACGATGAGGGGTCGGGCCCAACATTAAAAGAAAAGGTACCACACTAGGTAGTAGTGAGAAGGAGTATGTTGTGCCAGAGTGGATCATGAATGATGATAGGCCCACGAAGAGGAATGGCATCGAAGATAGGGTGTCCAGTGGCGATGCCAGTAGAAATAATAGAGAGGGAAAACAATGTATTATGAGTGGTATTGTGGGGATACAAACATTTTAAATCATTTTTGTTCTTTACATTTGTTCCCTTTGAAATTCCTCTTGTCACAATTATAGAAAAGTATGAGGCATTGGCATTCTCTCATCTCTTCCTAGGACAATTTTTGGGTTTTCAATGGTTGAGAAGTGGAGGGGATATGGGTATTTGTCATAGGATGGCCATTGTGAGTAGTGAATGAAGCTATTTTGATTTAGGCATTGAACATGATCTCAACTTATTTATCTCTTTGAAAATATTCCAACCATGTGGCTAGGCACTACATCATGACTTGTGCTCTAATTGTCTCCTTGAGACCATTGATGAAACATTATTTAAAAAAGAAATTGGATATGCCCTCAATGTAGATTTCCAATTTCTCAAAGGCTGCAATAAATTCAATAATCAGTGCTTGTTTGGCATAATTTTTTCAAACATCCTAGATAGGAGTGTCATGTTCAAAATGAGCATAAATGGTCTTCACAAATTAGGTCTAATAAATGTAGCCTCTATAAGATTTCTTATACCATCACCACCATTTCCAACACTATGAATCCAAAGATAAGAACCCCATTTTGATTTTTAGTAGGTCATCAATGATGCCTTGGAGAGAGAAATAGTGTTCCATTTAGGTAACCTAACCTAATGGATCAATACCATCAAGTTTTTTCATGCCCACTTTTGGAAATCTATGCCATGAATTGTGATAATGTAATGGTGTGTGATGACTATGGTTACCTTGAAAGAATGTATTAGGGTGTGGCTCATTGGCTATTGAATATTCCCCTGCGGGTGGATACATGTGAGGTTTTGGTCCCTTGTCCTTCCAAGAGGCCAGTAACAAGACTAGCCATTGTTTGATCTCCTCCTTCTAGTTGGAAATTTGGTGGGACATATGCAGGACAACTTGTGAGGAGATTTTGTAATATCCCCAAGGATGAGCCCTGTTGTAATCATGATTATGAATTGTAAAGCATGTAATGTAGGCTGGTGAACTGAGTATTGATAAGCTGGTAGGATTATGTGTTTATTAGGCTGGGATCCTAAGTGTTAGGGCTAGGACACTGTTTTTGTACATGTAATTATGCAGATCATTAATAAAATATAAACATCGTTGCGTGCAGAACGACCACGAAGAAAGAGTGATGGGGGACTAATCTTCCACAAGGTGGGTAAGGGAAAAGGGGATGAAAGCTTGGACAAAGAGGCTAAGTGTTTAGCGTAGGGGCTAAGCTTAGGGGCTTAAGTCCTTAGGAATAATGATTTATTATTATTCCAAAAGTTATGTGAAAGGTGTGTCTTTATCCTAAGTTCTTGTCAGGGGGAACGTGTGCAAGAAGGAATGCATGTTGATGGAGCACATGCAGCCTTGTGGGCGACATGTGTCGGCTCAGGCACATGCAATTTAACCCAAAAATTGAGTCATGATGGGGGTTTGTTCCCCATTCTGTCGTCCGTTGTCTGAACCGAGGGATCTCTGCGTCTAAGTTCTGTAAGCCTCACGCAACTCTGAAACCTTAAGCTTGTGATTTTTTCTTGAGAAGTTGATACATCCTCTGCCTGAACCGTTGAGTCTGTGTTCGACCTCTATGTAAATTGTTTGTCATACATCCTGAAAACCGGTGTTACCTAAATCGTGTTGTGTCTTAGTGGCATGTTGTCGTTTTCTAGACGTCCACACCCAAATTTCTTGTTGTTGTTGTCACCTGCGAGTTAAACCAAGATGTTGCCATTGTTTTCATCCTGAACTTGTGGGAATTGATTTCGAAACTGGTGGAAGAACTGGGTTGTCAGGCCTGTGGTAGAAGAGGAAGGTTGTCAGTCCTGTGAACAACTCTCTCTGGGTGAGAGAGTCTGTTGGGGAGTGGTTTTCTCCCAAAGAGAGTCCAGCACCAGCTATAGAGCTCTAAGAATTCTTGTTCCAGCCTGTTGTCGAGGCCCAGAAGGGAGGTGAAGCATCGATGGACTATGCTTGTGAAGGTGTATACTCCCGGGTAGAATAGGCATGTGGGGAATGAGAGTATGTGAGTAGTGGGCGTAAAAAGGCTTCTGGGAGAATCCATCTTATCTCTCTGTGCAGTTTTCCTGTAACCTCAACATAGTCTAGCATTCCTTTACATTGGGTGGAGCTTAGTCCCAGCTCGAGGGTGACCCATTGTTGAGCGTGATGAGCAGTGAGGTCTAACGTTGGGAGGTTCATGGAAATTCTGCATGTAGTTGGTGGAGTTACTACAGTTTCAAAGATAATTATATGCATGTGTTTAATTTCAATTAAAATGCATGTTTGTGATGCTTGAAATATTATCATGTATTTCGTTGCATCAATGGATTTATTGTTAATTCCATTAATTTTTTATGTTATCAGTAAATCTATGTTCACTATGTTAAGTCCTTTAACTTAATTTAAGTGCATACTACATAAGTATGAGAATGTTTCCATGTAGAAGTGTTGCCCGACAAGTGGGTTGATGGTCGGGGACATTACAATCTGGTATCAGAGCCCAAGGTTTCAATGCTAAGCATGGATGGGCCAGATAAGTGGTCTTTGGACCCAAGGTTTCGAGTGGAAATGATGTTCGAAGAAACCAATTTCGAACATTATAATGTTTCTAAGTGCCAAGGGGTTACATTGGTCATATTACAAAGCTCAGGAGGAGTAGCGGTAGAATAAAACCGCAGTCGTAGATCAGTTGTAAAGTAGAAGATCTGGATCGTCAAATCCACGTCCAGACACTTATGAGAGCGCGCAGAAGAGATTATATTTGGGCCATCAGATCTGAGCATGTGGACCAATAGTCGTTGGATCCAGGGAATGTGCACAAGGTTTAAAACCCTTTGGAGTTGCACAGGAGTGTGGAAATCACGATACATGAAGCCCCAACATCATCAGGACCATTCGATTAAGTAGAAGAGCATATTGTAATTTTGGGACTTTGGCTGTCGGGAGAAGTGGTATGTGTTGATACACAAACTCCCAAAGCCTGAAATCGTGAAATCTCGAAGAGATGAAGTAGTGGGTCGGGTTGACGTCACTTGGATGGGTGTGGACCCATGGGATGTGTGCCACGTGCTAGTGGGCCCCGAAGTAAAAGTAGATGCAGTGGGGCCAGATGGCATTACTTGAGGTAACGTGGACCTTCTTAATTACACCACATGTCACCACCCTGGTTGGTGATAGCTATGTTGTGGGCCTGGTGGCTAGAAAGGTTGGAAGTTCGGAAGTCAGGAGTTGGAGAGGGAAGTGAGTGTGAGAGCCTCCAGGACCGAAACCCAGAAACCCGAAACCCTGAAGTTCTAATTAGAGAACCTTGAGATATAGCGCTTGGTCATAAACCATGGTTGAGTGGGTTTGGGAACTGAGAGAAAAGGGATAAGTCCTGAGTGCACTACAGAGTCAAGTAGAGCTCGAAAAAATTCATGGAAACTGAACGTTTTCTTGAATCAAGTTGTTGATGAATGTTGTGGGATTTGTTAAGGAATAATGACCTGAAAATTATGGTTGTCTGCATGTTGTGTTTGTAGAATTTCAACAAGCACCAGAACTGAATAGAATTGCCACTGAGTGCAAAAGAAATGGAAAGGGCATGGACTGCTTCCAGTTCCGAGGACGAAGCAAAAGGAATGGATGTTCATTTGGGGGTTGAAGGATCGAACTCCAATGGCAATGGAGAAGAGATAGATAAGGAAGGAAACATAAGGAAGATCATTGAATGATTTCAAAAAGATTCCCAAACTCACCGAGCAGATAGTAGAAAGCTCAGAAAATCTTAGGAAAAACAAGGAGAATTCAACATAAAGTTGTTAAAGAGTTTGGAGAGAATATAAAAGAATTTGGATAAGGAGAGTGACTCGAGTAGGACATGGAGTCACCAGACTTCTGAGGGAATAAGGTCAAGGAGTGTGGGTAGACACCATCATCACTCCCAAGGTCACTCAAAGAGAAGGAAACACAGTAGTTCAAGCCCATATCCTACCAAAAAGCACAGGATATCTGGGGTGGATGAATTGAAGGGAGAGATGAACAAGATTAAGCCTCCTACATTTGATGGAGAACATTAGAAGGATGAAGATGCCGAAACATGGTTGCTTGATATGAGGAAATACTTCTAACTACATAATTATTCCTCTCATGTGAAAGGAAGAATTGTGATGTATCAACTGAAAGGAAAATCATCCATGTGGTGGGATCAACTTGTGCATGTGCAACACATTAGAGAGAAAGATATCGCTTGGAAAGAATTCAAGAGGTATTTCAAGAAGAAGCATTTGACTAAGAGATATGATGACAGAAAGATGAAGGAGTTCTTTGAACTCAAGCTAGGCAGCATGACCATTGATGAGTATGAACATAGGTTTTTGGAATTGCTGAAGTATGTTCCGCTCATCAAAGAAGAAACTATCAAGATTCAAAGGTATCTGAGTGGATTGCCACCTTCCATTGGTGACAAGATCCAGTATGATGACCCAAAAACCATGGAAGAAATGATAAGAAGAGTGAAATGCGTATATAAGAAGCAACGAGAAAAGCCTACCTTTCGGAAGGCTTGGGACGACCAGAGGGAGTTCAAGAAAGAACAGAGGAAGAAAGGAAACAAACCTCCCTTTTTCAGAAATAGTCCTCAAGGAAAACCATCATTTAGAGAGCCAAGAATGGTTGAAGTAGGAGAAAAAAGGCCAAGACAGATGCTCATTCAGTGTTGGGGCTATCAGGGAAACCATAAGTACAGAGATTGTCCCCACAAAAATGGAAAAGTGAGAGTTGTCCATAATGCTCAGCAAGATGAAACCGTGGAGGACATGGGCAGTAGAATTCCAAGCATCTATGCAGCCCTGGACAACAAGCAAGTTGAATTTCAATCGCACATGATTGAAGTAGAAGGTATGATTAACAACCAACCATTTATTATTTTAATTGATTCAGGGGATAGCCATAGTTATGTAGATCCTAGAGTGGTGGAAAGTTTTCATTTGTCAAAGTATTGGTCAGTGCAGTTGGCTACAAGAACCAAGAGGAAAGTCACTGAGTTGGTTAAGTCTTGTCCAGTGGACATGAATGGACTAAGCACAAAGGCTAAATTGAACATTCTTCCTTTAGGTTCTTATGACTGTTTGGTTGGGATGGATTGGTTGGACCAGCACCACGCCATCCTGGATTGTCGTAACAAGGCATTCACTTGCTTGGATGAGGAAGGAAATCGGAAAATAGTCCAGGGAATTCCTAGAGTTGTTGTTGTTAGAGAAATCTCAGCAATGCAGTTGAAGAAGTGCTTCAGGAAAGGCTGTCAATTATTTGCAGCCAATGTGGAGGAAACACCTAAGGATAAGGTGTCAAGCATTGGAGATCATGTGGTACTAAAGGACTTTGAATATGTGTTCCAGGAGGTGCCTGGACCACCTCCAAAAAGACATATTGATTTCTCTGTAAACTTGATGCCTGGAGCAGCTCCAGTGTCAAAAACTCCTTACAGAATGAGTACGCCAGAGCTGAAAGAGATATAATTATAGCTTGAATAGCTTCTGAAGAAGGGGTATATATGCCCAAGTGTCACCTTGGGGTGCCCTAGTCCTATTCGTGAAGAAGAAGGATGGATCATTGAGATTGTGTATCGATTTCAGACAATTGAACAAAGTAACTGTGAAGAACAAATATCCTCTGTCGAGGATTGATCACCTCTTCGATCAATTGAAGGGTGAGAATATATTTTCAAAGATAGACCTCAGGTTGGGATATCACCAGGTAAGGATAAAGGATTAAGACATCAGCAAGACTTCCTTTAGAACAAGGTATGGTCATTACAAGTTCACAGTGGTGCCACTTGGGTTGTCAAATGCACCCGTTGTTTTTATGTTCCTGATGAATGGTGTATTCAAGGACTATCTAGACAAGTTTTTCATAGTCTTCATGGATGAAATTTTGGTGTATTCCAAGTTGGAGGAAGAGAATGAACAACATCTGAGGATGGTGTTGTAGGTACTAAGAGAGAACCATTTGTATGCCAAGCTGAGCAAGTGCTCATTTTATCAAAAATAGATCCATTACTTGGGGCATATTATTTCGAAGGATGGGATAGTTGTATATCCTGAGAAGATTGAGGCCATTAGAGAATGGTCAATGCCAAAGAACGTGACAGAAGTTAGATCCTTCATGGGATTAGCTAGTTATTATAGAAGGTTTATCACAGGGTTCTCGAGGATATCTCACCCTATCACTTCCTTACAAAGGAAGGAGAAGAAGTTTCAGTGGACAGAGGATTGTAAGAAAAGATTTCAGCAATTGAAGCAATTGTTAACCAGTGCTCCAATCTTGAGGATTTCAGATCCAAACGAATATTTAGCGGTATGCATTGATATGTGCAAAGAAGGACTGGGAGGAGTCCTCAGTCAGAATGGATTCCTAATTTGTTATGAATCCATAAAGTTGAAAGAGCATGAAAGGAACTATGCCACTCATGATTTGGATTTGGCCACCATAGGACACGCTCTAAAGAAATGGAAGCATTACCTCATGGGAAGGAGGTTTGAACTGAGAAAAGACCATAACGGTCTGAAGTATTTGTTTGAATAGCCAACCTTGAATGTTAGGCATAGTAGGTGGCTAGAGTTTCTGTGCGAGTACAATTTTGATATCCAGCATATCAAAGGGAAGAAGAATAAAGTGGTTGATGCACTCAGCAGGAGAGTACATGAATTACATTCTACAACCATTAGCATGTACTGAAATAATATAAAAGGTATAATTTTGGAAGCTGCACATGCAGATTTGCAGTACATGGAGCTGGTAGCAAAGCTACAGCAAGTTGAGATGCCATAGAAAGTGGAAAACTATAAATTGGAAACTGATGGATAACTTATGTACAAGAACAGAATTTATGTACCTAAAGTCCAAGACATGAAACTTATGATTTTGCAAGAAATTCATAATGTGCCTTGTTGGAACAAAGTTTAAAAATTTTATCTATAACCTAAAACTTCGTATTTTTCTAGTATGGAGCCACCCTTNAAAAAAAAAAAAAAAAGGTTTTCTTTTAATTTTGGATTCGTCATTTCATAGAGTTGTTAATTCCGAAGCCAACAACTCAAAAAGCCCGGTGCCGAAATCTCGAAAGAGGTTTCATTGTAAAGAAATAATATGAGAAAATATTATGAGTCCTAACGCGTTCTTCATAAAGTTCCCTCTAAGCGTGATTAAGTAAACCCATAATCATAATTAATGAACCATAAATCTATCGCAGTTCAGGTTTCCTGTTAACAAAGCATTTTTGAAATATAGATCCTTGAAATCCCGATTCTCGATTTCCGAAAACCAAAAATTAATTCCTAAATCTCGATTAATTAAGTTAACACAACGATCAAACACCAAAGTTAAGCTTATCGCGATTTCGCATTTCGGGGGTTGCATATGACATATCTCTTGGGTGCGTGATCCTCGAAACTCTAAAATGCGAAATCATAAAATCTAAAACAAAGTCTAAAACTTTAATTAAGTCGTTCTAAAACATGATTAACAATCATTAAACTCCTTTTCATGTTTCGCAATTCAGGGTTTCATAAAACAGTCATTTTGAAACTCCATTTTGAAATCGTCGATATATGAGAATATCTGCAACGGACGATTAAAGATATTTTGAACTTAATTGTATATCAATAAACATATATTTGCTCATTAAGGCATTAAAGTCTCACCCCCTATCTCAGTACATTCATTTAAAGGAAATAAAGGCTCTGTATTTCGAATTTTATTCTCATTTTTACAATCATGAGTGAACTGTGTTTATCCATGCTTATAGATTTTTTCTCTGCAAGCAAGTTTTCAATCTAGTGCGAACGCTATGGCACCTAAGAGGGTACTTAAGAAATTTGAGGGAACTGCTGAAAACACAGGTATAGAAGGAGATGTCGTAGGTGATACCTCAACCCACGCTATTGATTCTATCAAATCTTGGAGGCAAATCTTTGAGAATCTAGATTACGAAATTAAGAATTTCCTGCATGATTCTGAGAAAAAACTCCGGGACATAGCGGAATCTGAACTTCACAAAATAGCAGCACGCCCATGGCTCATGCCATATAATGACATGATATATTGGGCCTTGGAGAGAGCAGACGCGAAGACAAGGAGCATTTTGGACAATCGTGGGGTCGTCGTCGGTTCCTTTAGGCCAGAACATATAAAAGTAATGTACATGATATCCCCTAATCCTAAGTATATTTATAATTCTTAATTCGTAGTCGAATTCCAAAGAAAGGAATGCGCAGAGGCAGATCAGAGATACCCTAATATAATTAGAGACTAGTGGGGAGTGCCAGCGAAGTTTAGGGCCGATACTCACGGGAAATATGCCACAGCTTCACTGAATGAATACATGGTCTATGTAACCATGATGCTTTGCAGACTCTTCAGAAATAAAATCCCCACTCATTTCCCTATGGCATGGGTGCCTCTTCTTCATGAAGCAGCTAAAGGTTTTAGTTTCAACTGGGACAAAATCCTATCAGACAATTTATCTAAGGAGGTGACAAAGTACCAAAACACAAAATCCAAGGACCAACCAGTGGCCTTCTATATGTTCGCCTACATCATGGACACCATATGCTTCATGACCCCTTTCCCTCTGATGAATTGGAGTTGGAATCCAACCTCCAATAAACCCATTCATGAATATTATTCTAAGTTGTGGAAAGAAAATGCTAAGGATTCCTTCTACGAAATATGCCACTTTGTGGTGATTCCGGTGCACCAGATGTTGTATGGCTATGAGCCTCCCCGTATTTCTGAGTCAATCATGGAAAATCTCAGGGTCGTCGTTGATTGGTTTATAGAAGAAATTTTTTCCTACATTAGGGTTTTCGGATGTTCAATCCCTCCCCACACACTACCAAAATCCCTCCCTGATAGACTGGTATGCAAGGAGGTGGCTCATTAGATAGTAATAGGTGGCATCGGGAATGAACTAAAAGTGGCCCAAAAGAGATTCTGGAAAAAGGGTCTCAGACACCCCCAGTGTCTGATAAACCAGATTTCCCTTCGTTATTTGCAATTCATGGAAATACCCCCAAAGCAACAGAGGAGGTAATATCTATAGAACTAGGTGCTCCCATCTGATTATTTTTTCAGTAAGAAGAGAAAGGCAGTATTGAAGCAGGAAATGCACCAAAGGGGATATGCAATGGTAAAGAGGCACAAAATCCTAATAGACAGGTTGTTAGTTGAGCCCAACTTAAAACTACAGTTGATAAAGTTTGTAGATAAAGGAGTTGAAGACCGTCTCTCCAAGATATAGAGAAAGGTTTATCTGTTTGAGGCAAAGGACCTTCCAGAACCCCCCAGAAATTTTATACAGTTCCTGAAAAGATGCATTGAATATACTGGATCAATAGAAGGAGAGTCATCAACAAAGTAAAATTATCATTGGGAGGATCTTTACTTCCAAGAAAGCAGAAAATGGAGAAGATTTTGAAAACGGTTTCTGATCTATTTTTAACAAATAGTTAGTCACTAGAAATTAGGAAGTCACCAGCCGTCTTAGGATTGGTAGTTTTGTATAAATATAGCATTTCAAGGCTAAGACAGGGATTTTTTCTGGAAGGGGTAGTAAAGAAAAAATTTGATTTTGCCAGAATTAATACAATACAGATTGAAGATTCCAGATCTTGTCGAGCCTGAGTTATGTGTTTCTCTGTCATTCCATCTTTTATTTCATACCTTTGATGAATGCTTTCATGATGCAACCTCTATTGTGGTGATTGAACAGTCATATTATCTAACCATTTGCAGTTTTTCCTCTATATCAGCTATCAGCGGATATAAGACCTATGAATGTTTTAGAATTCTGAAATTATATACTTCATCAAAGTTATCATCTCTCTTTCTTCTATTAGTATAAAGTGAGATTCCTCTTCAATTGATGCCTCACATTTGTTATACAACTATATGTTTCTTTTTATTTTTTTATTTCATGCACCGTCTCCTTTAAATTTGACTCAGATACTAGAAACGGCCTTTATTTTTGTTATACTATTGATTCATAGTTTGGAATTTTTATTTTTATTAATTCAAATCATAAATTTGCGACCCTTAAAAATAATTTTGAGTTACAAAAAAGGAAACCCTTAGCTTTCATGATTGTTCCAGTTACCAGACAGCCTAATATAGAACGTGGTCTATCAGATTAGATAAGCATTGCATTAAACCTATTCAATACCATCTTACAAACAACAAATACACGGGTAGAACTTGAACGTTCATGAGCTGTGATTGAAAGGGATATTAGCATCCAAGAACAATGGGAAGCTAGATAGAGACAGTTAAGGAACCAACTTTGATATTTCTTTTCATTAAACTGATCTTTTTACCCATTAACTATCTCTACCTTTTTCGGATGCCTTGACGGTATACTTTAGAGCCTTAAAGTATAAACTCAGGAACAACATGCCTTATGCAGGGCACCCTGGATATCAGAAAGTTGTGGCAGTAGTCAAGAGCCATTATTTCTGGACAGGTATGAAGAAATATATTGTTGAATACATCGCCAGATGTATGAAGTGCCAGAAGGTTAAAGCTGAGCGTAGGCACCCAGCAGGGTCGCTGCAACCTTTACCCATTCTTGAGTGGAAGTGGGAAGTAGTGAAAATGGATTTCATCACAGGATTGCCTAGAATAGGCAAGTAGCAGGATTCAATCATGGTGGTGGTGGATAATCTTACAAAAGTTTACCATTGCATTACGTTAAAGACTACTCACAAGGCAGTTGATGTTGTCAATGTCTTTATGAAGGAGGTGGAACGATTGCATGGAATTCCAAAGACAATTGTGTCTGAAAGAGACCCAAAATTCACCTCGAATTTCTGGAAAGGGTTATTCAAAGGGTTCAGAACGAATATGAACTTTAGTAAATCTTATCATATTGAGTCTGATGGATAGACAGAGAGGGTGAACAGAGTAATAGAAGACACGTTAAGGATGTATGTGATGGACAAACCATCGAAATGGAAAGACTACCTGCACTTGGTAGAATTCGCCTACAACAATGGGTATCAAGCATCATTGAATATGAGCCCATTTGAAGCATTTTATGGTAGAAAGTGAAATACTCCAGTAAGCTAGGATAATCCAGCTGATAGGGTAGTAGTTGGGCCAGAGTTGCTCAAGGAAATGGAAGATAAAATGCTAAAAATTAAGTAGAATTTGAAGTTTCCCAAAACAGGCAGAAGAGTTATGTTGATAAGAACAGAACCCACAGAGAATTTAAAGTGGGTGATTATTTTTTCCTGAAATCAAAATCCAATAGAAGTTCCCTGAAGTTGGGAAACTATGCCAAGTTGGCAACTAGATTTTGTGGGCCATTTGACATCCTAGAAAGGATTGGTCCAGTTGCATATATTCTTGCCTTACCTTCATCCATGACTGTACATAATGTGTTTCATGTTTCATTTCTTAAGAAATATATACCTGATACTAATCATGTAATCGATTGGAATGTGATTCAGGTGGAGCAAGAAGGTGTCCTGCAAGTGCATCGTGTGCGCATATTGAACCGGAAAAGAAAATAGCTCTAGAATTGAGCCATAGGGATAAAGGTCCAGTGGACCGGGTATGGTCCTAAGGACGTGACTTGGGAACATGAAGATGTTATGCAGGTAGAATACCCGCATCTTTTTGAATATTTTGAAAATCTTTTTGATACTGTGTGAAAATTGCACTGAGGACAATGCAAAAATAAGAGGAGGGGATTGTAATATCCCCAAGGACGAGCCTTTCTATAATCATGATTATGAATTGCAAAGCATGTAATGTAGGTTGGTGAGCCGAGTATTGATAAGTTGGTAGGCTTATGTGTTTATTAGGCTAGGATCTTAAGTGTTGAGGCCAGGAGCCTGTTTTTGTACATGTAATTATGCAAATCATTAATAAAATATAAACATCATTGCGTGCAGACCGACCATGAAGAAAGAGTGATGGGGGACTAAGATTCCACAAGGTGGGTAAGGGAAAAGGGGCTGAAAGGTTGGAAAGAGAGGCTAAGTGTTGAGCCTACGGGCTTAAGTCCTTAGGAATAATGATTTATTAGTATTCCAAAAGGTATGTGAAAGGTATGTCTTTATCCTAAGTTCTTGGAAGGGGGAACGTGTACAAGAAGGAATGCATGGTTATGTAGTGCATTCAGACTCATGGGTGACATGTGTCGGCCTAGGCAAATGCAATTTAACCCAAAAATTGACCTGTGATGGGGGTTCATTCCCCATTATGTCGCTCGTTATCTGAACCGAGGGATCTCTGCGTCTGATTTCTATAAGCCTCACACAGCTCTAAAACCCGAAGCCTTTGATGTTTTCTTGAGAAGCCGATACATCCTCTGCTCGAACTATTGAGTCTGTGTTCGACCTCTGCATGAATTTCTTGTCACACATCCTGAAAACCAGTGTTACCTTAACCGTGTTGTGTCTTAATGTCCTGTTGTCATTTTCTAGACGTCCACACCCATTTTTCCTGTTTCTACTGTCACCTATGAGTTAAACTAAGTTGTTGACATTTCTGTCATCCTAAACTTGCAGGAATTGATTTGGAAACTGGTGGAAGAATCGGGTTGTCAGGCATGTGGTAGAAGAGGTAGGTTGTCAAGCCTGTTAGCAACTCTCTCCAGGTGAGAGAGTCTATTGGGGAGTGGTTTTCTCCCAGACAGAGTCCAGCACCAGCTACAGAGCTCTAAGAATTCTTGATCTGGCATGTTGTCGAGGCACGGAAGGGAGGTGAAGCACTGATGGACTATGCTTGTGAAGTTATATACTCCCGGGTGGAATAGGCATGTGGGGAATGAGAGTCTGTGAGTAGTGGGCATAAGAAGGCTTATGGGAGAATCCATCTGATCGCTCTGAGCAGTTTTCCTGTAACCTCAACCTAGTCTAGCATTCCCTTACCTTGGGTGGATCTTATTCCCAGCTCAGGGGTGACCCACTATTGAGCGTGATGAGCAGTGAGGTCTAAGGCTAGGAGGTTCGTGGAAATTCTGCATGTGGTTGGTGGAGTTACTACAGTTTCAAAGATAAGTATATGCATGTGTTTAATTTCAATTAAAATGCATGTTTGTGATGCTTGCAATATTATCATGTATTTCGTTGCATGAATGGAACTATTGTTAATTCCATTAATTATGTATGTTATCAGTATATCTATGTTTACTATGTTAATTCATTTAACTTCATTTAAGTGCATACTACATAAGTATGAGAATATTTATGTGTAGTAGCGTTGTCCGACAAGTGGTTTGATGGTCGAGGACGTTACATATTTCAACACTTTTGTGATTAACCATTTATTGAAGCTGGCAAGTAAGTCTAAAATATTTTTGTAGTAAGTTTGTATTTCCTCATTAGTTGTAATATTGTGAGTATGGGCCATGGGACCACTTAAGATCCTGTCGAAGTGTTATCCATGACTTGTCTCAATATGATCAAGAGATGGAGGAGAGTCTTTTAATAGGTATCACCAACAACTGTATGGATATTCCACACAAAAAAGGTTACTAAAGAGGTGCACTTTTGTGATTGATACAATGAAAGAAATATTTAGAGATAGGTCTCCCACAATGTTTTTGGCAGGAGCCAAAATTATTTGTTTATGTTGGTGGGATTATTACTCCCAATTGAGTGTTAATGTATTAACATAATTCCCAAATTCCTTGTAGATGTAAATATGTAGGAATTTTGTTAGCAAGCTACAAATGCTAGGGATTTTAGGGTCCTAAGGACAAAATAATGTTAAGTGTTATAACTCCCTGATATACTGAATGGTTTCTAATAATAGTGCTCAGTATAATATTCCATGCCACTAACTAAAGATGATATATTGTGCCCTTAATCATACCACCTAAATCCCTGGTACGTGAGAGTGATGTTCATGAGTGTTGTTATCAGTGTACTATAGAAATAAGACAACCACAATTTTATGTAAGGTTTTTTTCAAGTGTGTTTAAATGGATTCCAAAATACATTAGGTTACATGGAAGAAAATTTTGTATATATAATTGTTATTTGATGTAGTACTAATCAAATGGGTACCTAACAAAGATTACAAGGGTTTATGACTAGGTAACATGACTTGTATTTTCTACATGTATTCTTCCTTGACCACAAGTTTACCCATAAAAAAATAGATCTGTGTGTTATTTATAGATTTCAGAACGTGTCTCTATCCTTAAAAAAACTACTAAAATCTAGAGGCATCCTGGCTTAGGAAAGAACTCTAATACCACTTCTAGTGTTAAAGTGAACCCTTAGGATTGAAATACAAACTAGGGATACATAAATTATAAATGAAAAAAAACTAGATATAACATACAAATGAGATGAAATTCATTAAATATGTCTTTGTATTATAAGGTGGGGTGACCTTTCACTGATGAAACTCCAAAAAAAGCAATACTTGATAAATAAAAAATTAGAGCCTTCTATATCTTTAAATAGATTCTCAATAAAAAAAACTAACTACTTGTGGTGCCATCATTAATTAGTACCAACTATATAGTGGGCCTTATTTAATAAAGAGGACCCTTTTACATTAAATAAATATCCATTGCTATCTAATGGCTACAAACATTAATTAACTAATTCCTAGGTAGCATAACATAGGGAGGTTAGGGTAGGACCCTAACATTTGATTCCTCACTTGTACATGGGTACCTTATCTAGAATGTTGTTTGTGGGGACCCATATTGAGGAATATTGTCTATGATGTAATTTTTGGTGCATGTATTTCTACAACCAATTGGACATGTTGAAGTAGTGGACTCAGGCCACTGATGCAAATATTTTTAGAGTGTCAGTGAGGGGTTTGTTCCATTACCTCACACAACCTTGCCTTGAAATTTCATGGAGATCATGAATTTGCCGGATTCCTTTCTTAGGTTGAAAACTCTTATGTCATCATTACCTACATATCTTGCCTCCTTTTTTTCCTTCATACATGATATTCAATGCCACCATCTACATCCACCTAGTTCAACATTGTGGCAGGATGTTGTACAATGATTCCTTGGGTGATTTTTTATGATTTACCTAATTTTTTCTACAAAGTGATCCTTGTATAGAGCACCACCCCCTAGTTTGACTCAACAATTGTAATGACCAACTACCCATGCACTCCAACAAGATGGATTGGTCTCCATAGGGACACTCATGTTTCATGTAGTTTTCTTAATTATACATGAGTACCTGATTAGGTCTTCATGTTGAAAATCACTTTTTGAATCATTTTCATATTATCTTTAAGTTTTAGATAAAGGGTGAGGGTTGTTAGTGTATTTATACATTTATTGTAAGTTTATTTAGGTAAGTGGCATTTTTACTATATTATTGTGCATATGCATATTTTAAATAACCATTTGCACATCACGTGCATATTTTGATGTGTCTAACTAGATAAGTCATAATGTTTGTTGCATATTTAAA
>SNQJ01S0005673.1:13234-63370 GCA_010110895.2 Picea sitchensis | reverse complement strand
CATTAACAAAATCTGTGAGCACTGAGAAGTTCTCTTGGTGTAGAGGATCCATGGGCATTGTTGCCCTGGATTGTTGACTATGTAACCCTGTATCCCCCTATGTGCAAAGAAAACAACAAGTGGGAGAATGCTGGGTATGTGTTATATTCTTTGCACGAGTAGTAGTGTATGAGCGCCTGTGCCGGGTGCACAGGGGGGTTAGAGTGGGGTGAAGGGGGGCAGAGCCCCCCACGCGGGGGTTCGAGGGCAGCGCCCCCGAATTTTTTTTTTGGGTCGACATATTTTCGCTGGTTTCGGGCTAACATATTTTCGCCGGGACGACATATTTCCGGGACCACATGATATTAGGTGGTTTTTCGGCACATGGTTTTTGCCGATGGTTTTCTATTTCTGGTTAAGGAATTAGGGTTTTGGACTAATCCAGGTCATTGGGTTAGGGTTTTGGATGCTGCTGGCTCCTATATGTATATTGTATTGTAAACAATGTAACACAATGTATCAATATAATATATGTTGGTTTTCCCGGTTTGGGTTTCCAGGGGAAAAATCTCTGTGTAATGTTTGTATTTGCCATTGTATCTTTTCTGTTCTTTTTTGAATATCAGTTTGCAGTATATATTGTACAAGGTTAGAATTTACATCTTCGACCTATTCATCACATAAGCCTTCTGGATTATAATAACCTCGCTCACCATCCTATAAAAAATATTTACAATTTCAACTAGGGCTCGGTCTTGGGGCATTACACTTTGATCTTGGTGAAGGATTAGGTCAATAGCCATATGTGAAGATAAGAAGTTATCTTAGCCTCCTACAAGGTTTGATGTTTCCCATTAGAAATAGTTCCTACATGATGCACATAGAGCATTGGAAGAAGAAAGAGAACACAAGGAGATACAACGCGTGACTGAGAGGTCCCTTGAGGAGGACATTATTGAGAATAAGTTCATCGAGTGACACAAAGGTCACTATAGGAAGCTTGGATATGTTAAGAAGTACAATGTGCAATGCAGAGGTCATTGGAAGAAGCTCACACCAAAGAGGAATCACAACATGTGATGCAAATATATTTGGAGGAAGTGTGTGAAGAAGTGAAATGCACAAAACAATGACCAATTGAAGAATCGCACAGAAAGACTGAGCTGCAACATGTTGCGCATAAATCATATGAATCTTGATGTCTGGAGGAAGAGAAACATGCAACACATGCATAAATATTGCATGAACTGGATCACAAAGAATAATATAAAGACCAAGTAAGTTCTTTTTTGCGCTATTGTTTGAAACTGTTGAATGATCTATAAGCTACAAGTAAGTTGACATAGATGTTAGCTACTTACATGAGGGAAAAAGGAGTGGAGAAATCCATATCATTTATGCTACATGTTCTCAAAAATAAAGTGGGTCTAATGCGGATATTTCTACCAAGAAAACTAGAAAGTGAGTGTCCAAGACTAAGACCCCAACTTAGATAAACATTGACTCTGGTTCCAAATGTGATCCTTCACCTTCGCCACAACCAACCTCGATTGTAGAAGAAGCCACATTTACCACATATCCATCCAAACCATGCTTTAGGGCCAATAAACACCGACACACAATGTCACATAAGAAAAATGAGGAGGGTTCCCCCACTCAAAGATGATAGGTTGAAAAATTGATGAAAAACATTTGCGTAGGTTGGATAGACAATAAGCCTCCCACAAAGAAATGATAAGGAAGATGCATATTCTAGGACAATTTTTTTCTATTCCTTCCTTATGAGAATCACCTTCTTCAACTAACCTAGCCATCATGATTATGGGAGCCAGTCCATGCCGAGTGCTCAGTGTCAATCCACTCGTGGTCATCCCTTCAATCTCTACCATAACCAAATTGGATTTTTCATAGATCCTTACAATGGACATCTAGAGCTTCATCACTACCATGGTCCATGAGCTTGGATAATGTTAGTAATCCATAAACCAAGAACATGTCTAGTTACACCTCCACTATGAGAAAGATCTTTCCATTCATGATGCAACATGATCCCAATTACAATAGGAATCTCACACGCATCAAGAAGTTGAAGAGGCCTGGAAAAATATACAAGACTTACACATTGTTGAAGTGGCCACACATGTAGAAACTCAGGGCCAATATGTGGTCCTTCTCAGTAACCACACCAACATGGTCACCACTCTTAATGAAAACTATTCCCAGGTTTCCTAGCAGATATTCCATATTTGCAGAAAATGAAAGCAGTCATCGAGCACGTTCAAGTTCTGTAGTCCCAAAATCTCAAAATTTAGGAATGACTACAAAAATAAATAGTGGAGGATACCATACTCCAAAGATAGATCACTCAAGCCTTAGAATCCATTCATGAGGGTCAATACCATGCTGAAGGGTTCGCCACGCTAGTAACTCAAAGATTTAATTTGTGGGATCGCTTACAAATCCCTCTCAATATCACTACTCTCTATGATAAGACTCACACAACTGAGGCCAAGGTCATGCAATAGAAATGAGAGGTGGGTTCTTTTCCTCCCAAGGAGCGTGTATCTACGATGCTCACCATTGCTTCTAGAACGAAGGGGATCACTATAGCTCGGGTTGAGCAACATGATATGCAAGAGTTGATCACTTCATTGGACGATAAGGCCTTAGTATGGTATACTCAACTCTTAGACATCCAATATGTTTTTGGCCCTCTCATCAAGCAACTCAACATCACAGACCTAGCAACCTCTCAGGTCACAACAATGGAAAAAAAGGTAGCTATTCAACTTCCATAAGATATCTAGGGTCAATTGAATGAGCCTAAGTTAAAATATAAATACTTTTTACATTAATTCAAAAGCATTGTGTTGGCCATTGCAGAGGTAATTCCATAGAGAAGTTGGCTTGAGGACGAGCCAAATAATAGTGGTGGGGGCTTGTTGGCACCCAAAGTTTTGGGCTCATTTTTTGCATGCACACAAACAAAGTTGTGCACACTCATTCCAAATTTTTTCACACGCCTAAGATAATGCACAAGAAATGACAAGATATGTGAATTGTATCGAGTTTTGATATTGCACGACAAGCCTAAAATGTTATCAAATGCGTGTTGGTCCTGGTTTTGTCAGTTGCACCAAATATTAAGAAGACGTATATTAGAATAAAAAAAAGAATCATCAAGAAATTCTCTTGAATGATTACTTCCAGTAGCACAAGGGATCATGGAGCTAATAAAATATGAGTTGACAGGGAAGTTAAGACTGCCCCGATTCCTGAAGGATAAGTGGACTACAGGTAGGTGCTAGAAGTGTGCGAGGTAGTTTTTTCATTCGAGCTAGTGGAGTAGAGCAGAAAGAGACAAAGATCCCAAGCAGAGAAATCTATAAAATTCAACAATGATATCATAAATGGGGATAGCTAGATGTTTTAGAAGAGATTCAATGAGTCCTTGGTATTGATCTCGCTCTAAGTCTGTTGTAATATTCGAATGTCTCTGAATATAAATATGTGTTTGTTATATGTATGAGTTTTTGAGGGATTGAGTACAGTGTAGGTTGTTTTACTTTTGTGAATTGATATAAATGAATATATGAAGTCCTATGGATGTCATATATAGTCTATTTAATGTATTCCTCTATGCAAGGGAATGAATCTGGTAATAAAGATACAACATTTTTTATCTCTTCTGTGTCTATCATGCATGAACTGGATATGTGTGTGCATTTTTTTACTTCTTAGTCCTAATAATTTGTTAGATATGAATTGCATGAATGCCAACCCTGATGAATCTTTGTGTGTTTAGCCTTTATACCTATCAAAAGACCTTATGGTCTCTATGATCCTCTCTACATCTCAGGTGAGACCTTCCTCAACATTGGCCGAGGATTGATATGCCGATGCTCTGGGGTTTTTGTTGGTCAACTCTGGATGAATCCTTGGTCTAAACTCCCCAACATTAAGAAGGACGCACATGTGCAAGCATGGAACAAAAATCCAACATAAATACCAATTAGGGACACCCCTAAACAAACATTGGATGACACAATCCCTCCCATGGAAGAAGAAACCACCTTGCAAGGTCCTTGTGAGTAACCCCACATCAAACACCACAAAGTTATTATTTTTATTGATAATGGCATAACCCATAATTTTATTCATAGGAGATTTCTGAATAATTTTTTTTTATCGATGTCAAAGGTTAGTAAGTGATCAAATAAAAATGTGACTTTAATAAATACAAAAGTGAAAATTTAAGTGGAAACAAAGTTTACTTAAAAGTGGAGAAAAATGAAAATGGATTAAAGATAAATATGACTTTAATAGATAACAAAGTTGAAAAGTTAGGTGGAAGTGGAATTTACGTAAAAGAGCTATAAACATGAAAGTGGATTAAAGAAAAAAGTAAAAGTGAAAGTGGAGTTTACGTAAAAGTTAAGTAGAGATGAAAATGGATTAAAAAGAGTAAAAGTGAAAGTGCACATGGTATGTGAACATGGATTAACAAACCATGGTGGTATTTTACCCATGGTATGGTAAAAAGTGAATTGAAAAAAAATAAAGGGGGAAAATTAATTATTGTTTAATAAAAGTTGTGACTTTTCAAGTAAAGCTTATGGAAAAGTATAAATAAAGAAGAGGGTAATGAGAAAAAGTTTGTGTGTGGGTGAAAATGTAATATTCTTATGCATATTATTTGAGGTGTGAAAATTGAACATTATTCAAGGAGAGACAATTAAATATCGGCGAAGGTCATATATGGCGTTCTAGAAAATAGATTTGGAAAAAGAAAAAGGAGTGAGTACAAATCTGACGCAGAGGAAGAAGAAGAAGCAAGAATATCTAGTGAAGGAAGAGTGAAAGAAGAAGTACCAATTACATAATATATTCAACGAAAGAAGAAGTAAAGAGCATAAATAATATTTTGTGAAGACTTAAATAGTAGAGGTCGGGATCAATGTCTCTTATAGTTCAGTGCCTACAAACATCAAAGGGGATCAATATCTCCTATAGGTCAATGCCCACAAAAATTAGAGGGGATCGATTTCTCCTGTAGGTCAGTGCCTACAAACAACAATGAGGATTGGTGTCTCCAGTAGGTTAGTGCCTACAAATTAATAAAAAGAAGTTTTTGTGGTTTTCTCCCAAATGGGTTTCCACGTTAAATATTGTGTCTTTTGGTTTTTATATTGATGTGATAGCTTCATTATGTTTTTTGAATGTTAAAAAGAAAAAATAGATTCTTATATTGATCCCCACTTATCAGTATAAGTGTGTGCTCAACAATTGGTATCAGATCAGGTTCCTTCAGAAATAGTATAACCACTGGAAGGTAGATCTCAGGAGCACACATGGCCAGTCATGAAGGTTTCTCTACAAAAAAATCTCTTTTGTTTGACATAACAAACTATGTCTTATGGAGTATAAGGATGTGAAAATATCTAATGGCCCTTAGTTTTGATATTTGGAAATCGGTCCTGACTGTTTATACATCCCATAAAACTCCACCAATATATACGACTGGGAAAAAGGCTAGTGAAAATGATGCAAAAGACATGAATTCCATCTTGGGCCGACTGTCAGAATCAAAGTTTGTCAAAGTAATGCATTGTAAATTAGTGAAATAAATTTGGGACAAGCTTCAAAACATCCATGAAGGCTATCATGAGGTCAAGAAGGCTAAGCTACAAAATCATAGAAGTTAGTTCAAGAGTCTGAAGATGAAAGAAGAAGAAAATATTGCAGCCTATCTCCTATGTGTGGACGAAATTGTCAACACCATTAGAAGACTTGGTGAAAAAGTTGAAGAATAGATGATGTTGCAAAAGGTGTTTAGGTCACTCCCCTTAATATTTGATGCCAAATTTTACACCATTGAGAAAATAAATGATCTTGATAAATTAACAATGGATGAATTGCATGGGATCCTCACTGCACATGAAATGAGAAAATAAAGGAAAACCCATCGAAAAGAGAAGACACTTTCAAATCCTCAAAGAAGATGATGAACAAAGAGCACAAATAAAGTGATTGTACTAGCTATGAATAAAATGTAGAGAAATCAAATTTTGTGAGGAAACTCAAAAAGGGATCTGGAAAATACAAAGGCAAGTTGCCCTTTAAATACTTTAACAGTGGAAAAGTAGAACAGTTTGTTGCTAAGTGTCCATATGAGAAAAATAAAAGTAGTGATAATGAAGAATACTATAATGCAAAGAGAAAACATCTTCAACACAAAAATATCCACAAATAGGAAAAACATGAAAAGAATAAGAACTCTTATAAACAAAAGAAGAGGCTCTACTCAAAAGGGGTCAATGACGCATCTGAAGAAATCAATGAAGACAATTCTAATAGTGATAGAGAAGAAACTCCCTTTATGGAAATAAAAACTAATATTGATGAAGACAAATAAATGATGGATTCAAGAGAAGAGGAAAACACTAAATCAAATGGAGAAGTGGATCTTAAACAAGAACTCATTTGTGCCTTAAGTGAAATAAGGAAGCTAAGGAAAAGGAATTTGAAACAAAAAGAGAAACTACAAAAATACGAAGAAGATGATCATGATTCAAAATAAAAAATGTCACAAAGCCTTGAAGAATAAAAAAAGATTATCATAAACTTAAAAGTTCAATTAGAAGAGACAAAAAGGATAGAAGAAGTGGTGAGAATTCAACTAAGGTAAAAATAAGAAAATTCCGAGAAGCTAGAAGATGAACTTGTTTCCTTAAGAAAGGATCTAGAATAGTTAATTTCTCAGTTGAACAAAATATTGAAGTTTGAAAAGAGTGTTGAAACCTTAGATCAAATGATCAATTGTCAAAGGTCACCATTTATTAATATGGGTCTTGGTTATGATAAGAGTCAGTTGACCACCAAATAAGATCCAGAAGCTGCAGGTCCATCAAAGAAAGTAAATGAAGAAAAATATGAAAGTTATGCCAATGTACTCAAAATTTCTATCAGTGATGAAGAAAACAATAATACATAAGATAATGTTCTATAGAAAGTTGGAATTTCTCCTAAGGACAATAAGGAAAGATTCAAAAGATGTTTCCCACCAAAGCATCCTCGCATGAACTGGTACCCAAATTCTTTCTTTGGCTATTTCTTCTGTTGTAATCATTTTTGTCATAAAGAAATATATTGTAGAACACATACAAGAAATAATCATGTATGGAACAAAGGAATGAACGCTTATAGATTCCAAAACATAAACTGTAATTCAATTTCCCCTTTATTTGATTACATTGTTGTATGCTACAAATTCCAAAACTATGGGCACAAAGCACATTTTTGTAGAAGTAACCTTGTGGAAACTACTAGACAAACAAGGATGTGGATACCCTTGTCAAAAAAAATAAATAACTCATAGGAGTTTGGAAAAGGAAGAAGGAACAAGATATGAAAAAGAAGGAAAAATCTATGCTTGTGCAAACTTCCCTTCATGCTAAGAACAAAGGAAACCAATGGTATGTTGACGGTGGATGCTCAAGACACATGATAGGTGACAAGATCAAGTTTCTCACTTTGAAAGAAATTAACATAGGCAATGCGACTTTTGGAAGAGATTCTACCGCAAGGATAGCTGGAAAAGGTACTCTAAGTCTTAATAATGGAAAGACTAAAAACAATGTCTTGTATGTTGATGGTCTGAAACATAATCTTATCAACATTAGTCAAATGTATGATCAAAGATACAATATCACGTTTAATTATCAAGGTTGTGAAATAAAGAAGGAAGGCTTAGGAATATTAGTGGCAAGTGCATATAGAACATCAAATAATGCACATATCCTCAATGAAATCCAAGGAGAAAAGTGCTATATGGGACAAACATATGAAATCTAGTTATAACTTATGGCATAAAAGAATGGTTCATATGAACTTTGATAATCTGGGGAAAATCAACACTAAACAAGTAGTGAGAGACATGCCAAATATTGTTAAACCTTCAAACGCTCTTTGTGTTAGCACATGGGAGTCACACTCTGACTGCTAAGAGTGTAAGCCCAATACCCATCAAAGTATAAAATATAGATTTATAAAAGAGATAAAAAATAGATGAAGGAATATTAAGGTAATGTCATTCACAATTTACTCCATGAAATACATACAAGCAAATGGGGTTTTGAATAAATTTATTCAAGGATTTAGAAAGAAAGGAAAAATACTTCTACTATCCAAAAGATCCCAAGTCTTGGTACATACAACCAAAAATATATTATTGCTGCATAGAAACTCCTAGGAGACCATTTGAACCTTCCTTGATAGGTGGCAACCTCCAAACATAGCGAATATCCAACAACTATGCAAAACAAAGAGTTTGCAGTGCACTGGTGTTTTAATTATATCTCTCGAATTACAAACTAGGTCAGGATGAAATTTGGATAACAAATCAATGTGATAATCATTATCCTCAACAATATTTTTTTAGAAAAACCCATATCACCGTTTTGTATTTATTATCAAATCTATAAAATCAGCTGCTACAGGAAATGAGTTTGTAGCGAAGTTTGCAGTGCCTGTCACCAATGTGCAATGCTAGTTCATAGCACCAAAAGGAAAAAAAATCCAAAACTACTTTATCGAGCTTCAAACAGGATGAAAACTCTCATGGAGTACCTTATGGTCCTAATGATGATGTGGATGTTGATAAGTCCGAACGTGAGTGCCTACAACCTATCCAAGCTACAACACTACTTCTTAACTAGTTTGCAGTGCCAACTCAAATATAGCTTGCACACTTTGAGGAGGTTGTTAGTTGATGGTATAACATAATCCTTGGAGAAATGGTTAAATGTAGGCTTTGAAAACCATAAATACTCCTTTACATGATCAATCTTATGTGTTAACATCTGGCTCCACATGGGATGGCATGCTCCCTGTGAGCTGCCAAGAACATGTAGTTCCAGTGGCTTATCCAGTCCATCTCTATCCACAAAACCTGTATGTCTGAGAGCACCTCCACTCCTTATTGAAAAATAAAAAATACTCACTACAAATCGAATGCTTTCATAGCAAGATGATTTACATACATACCTACATTAATCTATCTAGTTGAGTTTCTTTGCTTAATTGAATTCATACTGCCAATGCAACCATGCAAAGATTTGATTAACTGGTAATATTCTTGATCTGGATCGAAAAAATAGAAGAATCCATGACATACAAAAGTGAAGTTCGAAAGGACAACAAACCCAACCTTCATTTGACAAGAATGACTTGACATATGTACTGCTAAAAGATTCTAGATAATCAACAATAGGGTCAATAAAGCCGTAAATAAATACCTCTTCTTACTGTTGTTCCAACTATAAACTAAATTTCTTATGTGCATGCTTAGTTTTATAACTGCTACCAATATCCTCCATGTGCAAAATTGAAAATTGTTGTTGACCTCCTTCAATGTTCTCAATTTCCATTCGACTAAAAGAAAGATGATCTTCATGATTTGAATCTAGAGCAGAAAGATCTTTAGATCCATAATAATCAGAAATAATAATAGTAGGTAAATGTTCAATATCCCAATTATCATGAATAATCTCTTCTACACACATTGATCTTTCATGATTATAATCTCCTTTACACAACAAATCAAATTTATGACAACATTTTGGATAAAGTAAATCATCTGAAAATTCCTCTTTACAAAACAAATGAAAGGCTGCATGAAATTGGTTCGGCGAAGAAATAGAAGCAATCGAGAGTGATCTACACTAGTCTTGAGCTGCTCCATCCAAAGAATATCTAAACAACTCAATCAAGACATATTCTTGTACCACTTTTAGCTTAAGCATGCACTCATGAAATTCTAATAAAAGCTCAGCTGACACTTCCCAATCCTCTCCTCTAAATCTAGGAAGGAAACCTTCCCATTCACTTCTATTAGGCTCAGGATTCAGAAAACCATAAATATTTGTAAAATCACAAAATGCATACCTATGAGCAAGAATCTTGTCCATTTAAAACTAGTGGGGTCGCCTATAAATTCATCTGTAATGAAGTTGGAGTCTCCAGTCAGAAGATTGCAGTCAATTTTGTGTCCTGCGCATGTCTACCATCAAGAGCTGGATCTTCTCAATGTTGTTCTCCCAGGGAATATCTCTTCAACTTCGCTCTCCAGAAACAGTGCCAAAATGTTATCACGTGCGAGTCACACTCCGACTGCTAAGAGTGTAATCCTAGTACCCATCAACGTATAAAATTCAGATTTATAAAAGAGATAACAAATGGATGAAGGAATCTTAAGGTAATGTCATTCACAGTTTACTCCATGAAATACATACAAGCAAATGGGTTTTTGAATAAATTTAGTCAAGGCTTTAGAAAGAAAGAAAAACGACTTCTATAATCCAAAAGATCCCAAGTATTGGAACATTCAACTGAAAATATATTATTGTTGCATAAATAGTCTAAAAGTATAAGTCTATACATTCATTCGAACCTGGAAAACTAAATCAATATAAAAGGGTGGATTACTAAGAAACAAAAATCAAGAAAGGGAGGGCAACAAACTCCATATCAGTAGGCTACACCATTGGGAAATGGAGTCACACAAACATCATGAAGTTATAAGGAAGTTGAAGAGAATATCGGAAAAATGGATTATAAGATGGCAGATGGAAGAAAGGATAAGTTAACATAAATTAGATCATCCATTGAAAAGAGATCCTCTTTGCAAAACAAATGGGAAAGCTAGTTGAATAAATACAATGAGTTATACACAATCACACCAAATCTTTTGATGCTCAGGAATCTATAAATCAAATACAACCATTGATCCTCAAAAGCTAAAATTCATTCAAGTAATATAGAAATTCAGATGAACAACAAAGAAAACACAATATGATATAACTAATCTCATGAATCTTCAATAACAAAAATGTTGGCTACAAACAGGCCCCCAGGCTTATAAATCAACAACTAGAACTACTCCTCAAGCTTTATCCTCTCTTGGATCATGAATCCAACCCTTTCCTTCTCAAAATCCTTTTCATTTATAGTCAATTATCTCTATCTACCCTAACGAGGTCAAAACCAAGGAGATACATATGATCCTCCTTCATTTAGGAGTCTTGTTACAAAAGATTCCAACAAAAGCCTAACAAATTCCTATTTTTTGGGATTTTGTCTATGATGATAAATGCCTTTTGAAATAGGTCATCCTGATTGATTTGGAGATGGAACACATGTCCTTAATTTCCAACATACTCCTAGAATACCATTCGAACCTTCCTTGACAGGTGGAAACCTTCAAACAATGTGAATATCCAACAACTATGCAAAACAAAGAGTTTGCAACGCTAGTTTGCATCACACTAGTGTTTTAATTATATCTCTCGAATTACAAACTGGGTCAGGATGAAATTTGGAAAGAAAATCAATGACATAATCAATATCCTCCATAAATTTTTTTAGAAAAACTCACATCACCGTTTTGTATTTATGGTCAAATTTGTAAAAGCAGATGTTACAGGAAATGAGTTCGCAGCGAAGTTCGCAGCACCTGTCACCAATGCATAGCGCCAAAAGGAAAAAACATTCAAAACCAATTTCTTGAGCTTCAAATAGGATGAAAATCCTCATGGAGTACCTGATGGTCCTAAGGTTGCTGTGGATGTTGATAAGTTCGAACGTGAGTGTCTACAACCTATCCAAGCTACAACGCTCCTTCTTAACTAGTTTGCAGTGCCATCTCAAATATAGCTTGCACACTTTGAGGAGGATGTTAGTTGATGGTATGACATAATCCTTGGAGAAATGGTTAAATGTAGGCTCTAAAAACCATAAATCCTCCTTTACACAATCAATCTCATGTGCTAACACTCTGCAAACAATGTCAACATGGAAAACAAACACAAATAATATTTAAAACAAAGGAGTACTCAACAATGAGCCCATTTGAACTCATTCATACAGATATTTGTGGGCCTGCAAGAACATAAAGTCTACAAGGTGAAAGTTACTTCATGTTGCTCATTGATAATTATTCTAGAATGACATGGGTTACGTTCCTAAAATAAAAATTTGAAGCTTTTGAGAAGTTCAAAGCATTCAAATCCTTGGTTGAAAATTAAATTGATTTGAAAATCAAGTGTTTGAGTTCAGATAGAGGAGGAGAGTTTATCTCAAATGAATTTTAATAATTTTGTGAGACTCATGGGATAAAAAGACATTTCTTAGTTGCAAGAACTCCACAATAGAATGGAGTGGTAGAAAGAAAAAATCAAATTGTACAAGAGATGGAAAGAATAATGTTGAATGAATCCAAGCTATCATACATGTTTTGGAGAGAAGTAGTCAACACTGTAGTTTACATTCTGAATAGAGGTAAAATCAGATTCAAAAACAACAAAACACCTTATGAATTATGGAAAGGAAGACCAACAACAGTTAAATACTTCAAAGTTTTCGGAAGAAAGTGCTACATAAAGAGATATGATGAGGATTTGGGAAAATTTGACTCCAGATTTGATGAAGGCATATTTCTTGGTTATTCATTAAGAAGAAAAGATTACAAATGTTACAATACAACATTACACAAAATCATAGAGAGTTGCAATGTAAAAGTTGATGAAGCAAGGCATCAACAGGTGAAAACACAAGTAAATATTCAAGCAAATGAGCTAGGATGAAAAGAATAAAAAGAAGAATAACGAGAAGAAAATGAAGAATAAGAAACATAACACCAAGATACAAAGACACCATCTAAATTTATCCGAAAGAATCATTCAAAAAATATAATCCTTGGTGATAAAGATATGGGATTTTAAACTAGAAGAAGACTAACTAGTGCACCAAAATATGCAAACTTTTCGTTGCTATCTAAAATAGAGCCTAAGAATTTTACAGAAGTCAATGAAGACAAGCATTGGAATGATGTTATGGAAGAAGAGCTTAATCAAATTGAGAAGAATGAAAAATGGGAACTTGTTCCAAGGCCGACAAATAAAAATGTAATTGGAACCGAGTGGGTTTTTGGGAACAAGTTGAATGAATATGGGAAAGTAATGAGAAATAAATCAAGATTAGTTTGTAAAGGCTATGCTGAAGTTTAAGGTATTGATTTCGAAGAAACATTTTCCCTTGTTGCTAGACTAGAAGATATCTGAATGTGTTTGGAATTTTCATGTTTCAATAACTTCAAAGTCTATCAAATGGATGTCAAGTATACTTTTCTCAATGGTAATTTAGAGAAATAAGTATACATTGAACAATTAGAAGAATTATTATTATAAGAAAATAAGGATTATGTGTGAAAATTGAAGAAATAAATTTATGGGTTAAAACAAGCTCCCAGAGCCTAGTATTCAAGACTTGATAAATATCTACAACAACAAGGCTTCAAAAGAGGAATTGTTGGAAGTAATCTCTACATGAATACATTAGCATAAAACCAATTCATTGTTGTGGTTTATGTAGATGACATTATTTTTGGAGACAATATGAAATACTTGTGCCAATATTTTGCAATAGAAATGCAAAAGGAACTTGAGATGTCTATGCTTGGTGAAGTATCCTTCTTTCTTGGATTACAAATTTCTTACTCTGACAAAGACATATTCATTTCTAAAACCAAGTACCTCAAGGAAATGTTGAAGAAATTCAAAATGGAGTATTGTACACCAGTGAGCAAGCCTATGGTCACAAGTTGTAAATTGATAAAAAATGATGAATCTCTGGAAGCAAATCAAACATTGTATAGGTCAATGATTGGAAGCCTACTATATGTGACGACATCAAGGCCAAATATTATGCAAGTAGAACGATTGGGTGCATGATTTCAAGATGAACCAAAAGAAGCTCATGTGAAAGTAGTAAAGATGATATTCAAATATCTAAAGGGCACCTTGCACTTCGGCCTATGGTACTCAAGATTTGAAGATTTTAATCTAACAAAATACACAGATACATATTGGGTAGACAATGTGGATGAAAAAAAAAGTACAAGTGGAGGAGAATTATTTCTTGGAAATAGTCTAGTGTCTTGGTTGAGTAAGAAACAATCTTCAGTGTCTCTATCCACATCAAAAGCCAAATATATTGCAGCAACAACATGTTGCACACAAGTTCTTTGGATGAAGAAACCACTACAAGATATCAAGGTAGAATAAGATCATCCAATCTCAATCATCTACGACAACACAAGTGCGATCAACATTTCAAAGAATCCTATTATGCACTCAAAGATGAAGAATATTCCCATCAAGTGCCACTTCCTAAGAGAACAAGTATCCTAACTAAGTGTCAAGATGGAATACATTTCCACTAAGGAACAAGTTGCAAATATTTTTACCAAACCCCTTCCTAGAGAAACATTTGAATGTCTCAAACAGAGGTTGGGAGTGATATCCCTCTCATCTCATCAGTAAAGAAGAAAAGTTGAGGGGGGGCATACATTTTCCATTGATGTCAAAGGGGGAGAATTACAAATAGTGGGAGAATTTTAGAAAGGGGGAGGAAAATTACAGACACGGGGAGAGTTGCAGACAAGGGAGAAATCTTTCTATTTCTAGAGGATTATGTGTTTTTGAGTACATGGTTTACATCAATGACAAAGGGGGATATTGTTGAATACAATTTTTTTATTGATGTCAAATGTTAGTAAGTGATCAAATACAAATGTGACTTTAATAAATACAAAAGTGAAAAGTTAAGTGGAAATAGAGTTTACGTAAAATTGTAGAAAAAATGAAAGTGGATTAAAGATAAATATGACTTTAATAAACAACAAAAGTTGACAAGTTAGGTGGAAGTGGAATTTACTTAAAAGAGGTGTAAACATGAAAGTGGATTAAAGAAAAAAAGTAAAATTGAAAGAGGAGTTTATGGAAAAGTGAAGTAAACATGAAAATGGATTAAAAAGAGTAAAAGTGAAAGTGCACATGGTATGTGCACATGGATTTACAAACCATGGTGGTATTTTACCCATGGTAAGGTAAAACGTGAATTAAAAATAAAGAAAGGGCGAAATTGATTATTTTTAATAAAAGTAGTGAATTTTAAAAAGAACATGGATTTTCAAGTAAAGCTTATGGAAAAATATAAACAAAGATGAGGGTTGTTAGAAAAAATGTGTGTGTGGGTGAAAATGTAATATTCTTATGCATATTATTTGAGGTGTGATGATTGAACATCATTTAAGGAGCGATTATTAAATATTGACGAAGATCAAATATGGGATTCTAGAAAATAGATTTGGAAAAATAAAAATGAGTAAGTACATATCTAAAGTAGAGGAAGAATAAGAGGTGAGAATATCCAGTGAAGGAAGAGAGAAAACAAAAGTAGAAAGTACAAAACAAATCCAATGAAAGAAGAAGTAAGAGCAGAAAGAAGATTTTTTGAAGACATAAACAACATAGGGGATTGGTGTCTCCTGTAGGTTAGTGTCAACGAACATTGGAGGGGATCAATGTCTCCTGTAGGTTGATGCCTACAAATATCAGAGGGGATCAATGTCCCCTGTAGGTGACAACTGTGGCGATTGGTGTCTCTAGTAGGTTGGTGCCTACAAACATTTGTAATCATAGGTTGGTGCCTACAAATTAATAAAAAGATGTTTTTGTGGTTTTCTCCCGAAAGGGTTGTTGGGTGTCAATTTTGACCTTCTTATCAATATTTTTTCCTTCACTTTTACCTTTTCACCCTTCACTTTTGTCCATTTCACCTCCCTTGATGGAATAATGTGCATACAATAAGGTATAAGTTGTTGTTTGAGATAAAACTCTTAGTTTGTCTTGTAAATAGTGATTAAAAATTGTTTATACAATTTGCTGCCTAAAATCAACAATTACATGAATTAATGGTGTGTTTGAGTGATTACAGGAATTGGTGGTCTGGGTACTTTTTCTTAATCATCAGGAGAAATTCCACTTGGAGTTGTTCCCTAGAAGCCTCAATATGGATAATTACCTATTCTTCCATCGTTTCAGTAAATGGAGCCCCATGGTCAAAACTAGATCAACATCAACAGTCCGTAGGCATTACAGGAAATCCACGGGCATTGCAGGAAATCTGGAAACTATTCAACAAATATAGCATTCAACGCTAGAAAGAAGGGAACGATTAGTCAAACAATTCAAGGAATCAACTCAGAGAGATCGAAGAAGATAGTATCCTTGGTTATAATGAATATTTAATCCACATTTTTTGTAATTAGTCAGATGTAGGGAGATATTCGATTGAGAGCAAAATTGTATAAATATAGAAACATGGGATATGAAGAGGTTAATAGAAAATATTGCTTTTATTTCTAGAGATAGATTGTAATTTCTAAAACCCGTGTTTAAATATTAATCAATGAAGATTTGAGAATTTCTGTGTAATCATCTCCATGTTCCGATTTTCTTTAAGCAACACACCCTAAGAAGGGCCCCTTGGTATGTGTTGTGTTTCCTACAATATTTACTTCCCTTTTAGTGATAATTAAGTTTGTAGTGGGTTTTTGTTTCTTTTCATAAATAATTTGTCTAATGCATTTTCTTGTAATTGCACAATGATTGTTAACTTTCTGTGAGTAAGTTTGAATTCCTATAGATTCATAGCTATGTTTTTCTCATCATGCGTGAATTTCATTTTTCTACAGTATTGTTACAGATCTTAGTCTCTTTTTTTTATGGTATGAGTTGTTCTAGATTTAGACATTCAAAGCGTTCAACCTCAATTGAATAAAATTTTGTCTTCAAAGACATACAAATAACTCTATGAAACATTTCCCAAAGTTGTTAAATTTGTGAGTCTGCAGTTGTTTAAGTTTGATTCAATTTTCGGTCATTTGAATTTGATCCAGTTATTTTCAACTTACAAATTATGAAAATTTATTTAATCAATAGTTCAATTAAATAAACGAAGTATGTTTTGCAAGAATCACACTTGTAAGATTAGTGATTGACCTGCAATCTGAGCCCTTACCCTCTGACAGTTAAACATGAACCAGTTGATTGAAGAATTCTTACCATCATTTTGTGAGTCTATCAAAATTCAATCGGTCAGGGTTCAAAGTCAATTATGCACATATTGTGCTTGTGTCTTGAAATTTTACTTTCTCAAATTGATAATTTAATGATGAGAAACCTAGACCACTAGGAAGCCCAAAATTTTGGCGCCATTGTCGGTGAGGCACTAAAATAATTGATTTTGAGGGTTAAAAATTTCTCTTGATTTCAATTTTCTCTTATTGATTTTTTTTTGAGTGATTCACACATTTAGGACTAGGAGGAGTGCACGCGGTAAGACAAGAGGTAAGAATCTGTGCATTCACTTTAGTGAGTGTGTGCAATTCCTAGTCATGTGTGGTTTGCATGAATAATCTAGTTATACCTAGGGATAGTAAGGGTAGGTTTATTAAAACAAAAGAACCTGTTTCATCTAAATATGAAAAAAATAGAAAAATTAGAAAAAAAAGTTTCAAAAAAAGACAAACCCCCCACCAAACCACTAATTCGAACACAATCACTTCCCACCAAACCATTCATAAGATCACCCACTAATAAATTGGTTACATGTACTTATAAGAATAAAGGAAAATGGGTTGTTGAAGAAACAACTAAGAAAACACAAACAAAGGAGGTTGTTGAACAAGCAAAATATTCAGAAGACAACCCAACAGATTGGAAAAAACAGTTTTGGATCTTTTGGGGAAAAGGAATGGTAGATGTTAAGTCACATGTAGAAGGAGGCGGTCCAAGAAGAGCACCATATGGACGAAGACTAGGAGATGAAGATGATAGAATACTAGAAACAATGGAACAAAGAAGAGCAAGAGAAGAAAGAGAAAGATGAAGAAGAGAAAGAGAATGAAGAGAGGGAAAAAATAAGACCCAAAGAAGAAGGTGAAGTAAATTAAGAAGAAGAAAGTGAAGTCACTTTCAGATTTCCTATTATAGATGTACCTACAACTCTTGGTAACGAGGTAAAAATGAAAAATATCCCCCCCTTAGTCCTTCCAAATTCTTATGGTTCACCTTCTGAGGTTACTGATGCTTTCTTATTCGAATTTGACATCTTATTTAGAACTTATGGTTATACATATGATGCACATAAACTCTTTTTATTTCTTGCAACTTTAAAAGGAAGTGAATTAAAATGGTTCATGGGTTTAGAAAAAAATTGCATTGCATATTGGAGACAATGAGGAATATTTTTCTAAAGAAATATCAGGCATATTGTAAACCTCACAATTACAAAGAAGACATTATCTTTACAATTTGATGCTTTTAACACTAAGAAAATGAAGGAAGAAGAAAGTACAACTTTAGCAATATTTTTCCCTGATTGTTGCAAAAAGCATCCAAATAATCAATGTCCACTAAAAAGTATCCAAATTTGTTATATTTGTACAAAAAAACATGCAACAAAGGATTGTCCCTCACTACCTGGATTAAAAGCAATATATCAAGTAGACCGTGAAGCATCATAAACTATTTACAATATTGCACCCAAGAGGCCTTGGTAACCAAGGATATGTATGTTTCAAGACCCTTCTCAAACATTTTATGCATTTCCTACTCAAATGTTTTCACAAACTACTTTTAATTCACCCATGCCATGGAAACCTTGGCCAACACAACAAAGCTTCAATCAACCATACCAACAGAATTGCAGAACTAACAATTTTGGTACTCAACCATCCTATAATTTTCTATAATATCAATCCCAACCATCTTATTCACAACCACCTTACCCACAACAATATTATCAACAACCATTTTATCCATAATATCCACTTGTACAACAACTGTTTCCATCTAATCCTCCACCCCCACAACTAACTCAATCTCAACCTCTACAACTTCCTTCAATTCAACAACCACCATGACCTACTTCAATTCCATCTTAGCCTATAGAAAATCCATATAATCAAAAGGATAAAACAATATACAATGTTGAAATAAATACTTTTCCCATTTATGTTATCACACCATTGGTATTACAGAAATTTCTTGTACAATTATAGGAATTCCCTGCCCAATTATAGGAATTCTCTACACCATTGCAGGAAATCAATTTACAGTTAGTGAGAGTACTATAACCAAATTCCCCCATAATGACTAAAGAGGTGATGGAGGATGTAGAGGAAAACCAATCAGATCAAAATAAAACAATTGAAAAAATAGTCAATCTATAGGAAAAAAGATCAAGAACCAAAATATGCACCCTTTCCTGAAAGATTATTGTTGGAAAAATTAGGAAAATTACATATTTTACCTAAAATTGATATTTTGGAAGAATTGAAAAATATTAATATAAAAATTCCCCTACTACAGGAAATTAAAGATATTCCCATCTACACAAAAATAGTATGGGAACTATGCAATGAAAATACTGCTAGAAAGAAGAAAGATCCACAAAATTTACAAGTGATTGGACATTTAGCTTGTTTGATAACTACAACACCAATAACTAAAAAGTATGTTGACCTAGGTATACCAGTTGTTACAAAATATATTAATAAAATTTGTTTACCAAACAAACTCATTTATTTAGGTGTTCCCATAAATGTGATGACACTGGACACTATGAAAAATATCAACATACAAAATCTCAAAACTACCCCTACGGTTTTGGAGTTAGTAGAAATATAAAAAATTAGGTCTGAGGGAATAGTTGAAGGTTCCATTGTTTCACTAGACTCTTGGAATTACCCAGTATAATTTATGATATTACAACCAAATTCTGGATTAGGAGGACATTCATTGATATTGGGCAGGCCATGGTTAGCAACAATCGATGCATAAATTGGTTTCCGTTCAAGAAATATGACAATAAAAAATGGTTATGTGGTAAAACATATACAACTCTACCCCCCAACTAAATCAGTTAATGAGTTGGAGAAAATTAAATGGACAGAGAACATTGATACAAAAAATGAGATAATAAAACCTCTCCTAACAATTTCTCAAGCTTTAAACATCAAAGAAAATACATATGATAATCATTTTAGTCATTACCTCTCTTACATTGATTCTCCTCTTTATTTTAGGGGGAAAACATTATCACAGACATCAGATTCTGAACAGAAGTCTGATCAAGCTTCCTCATCATCATTTGAGCAAGATTTTACAAGGGATTATGAGCAACTTTATGTTGACTTTCTCTTAGGACAACATTTTCAAGAAACCTATACTATAGTTAGTTTGACATATTTGTATGATTCAATATTTCCTGTAAATATTGTATCAAATTCCTGTAATAAAACAATTGAAATATTTCCTAGAAAAAAAACCTTAATATTAATGTTGATATTCATGACTCAAAACAAAACCAATTAATTTTTGTATTGAAGAAATATTCCAGAGCTTTTGCTTGGGAATACAATGATATGTAGGGGATTCATCCAGATACTTGCACACACCACATATACATCTAGGAAAATTTCAAACCAATTCGACAACCACAAAGATGAATGAACCCAACCTTAAATAACATTGTAAAAAAGGAGTTGCAAAAATTATTAGATGTAGGATTTATTTAACCTATCTCCGACAGTCAATGGGTTTCAACATTGGTTATAGTTCCTAAGAAAAATAATAAATGGCAGGTATGTGTAGACTACCAACAACTTAACAATCCCACATTAAAAGACCATTTCCCTCTCCCTTTCATTGACCAAGTCCTGGACACCTTGGTGGGAAGGAAATATTTTTCTTTCCTTGATGGTTTCAATGGCTATAAACAAATACAAATAACATCTGAAGATAAAGAAAAAATGACCTTCACTTGTCCTTAGGGAACCTATTCCTACAAGGTATTTCCATTTGGATTCTGTAATGCACTAGCCACCTTTCGAAGGGCAGTCTTGGATATTTTTGCTGTTTTGGTAGATGATTGTGAAGTTTTGTATATGGATGACTTTTCTATTTATGGAGATACTTTTGAAGAATATTTAGAGAATTTTGAAAATTTATTAAATAGATGTAAAAAACACGCCTTTCTTTGAGTGATACAAAATGTTTTATGATGCATACTGAAGGCGTTGTGATTGGTCATCATATTTTAGTGGTAGGTAGTAAGGTAGATCCAAAAAAAATTGAGGTCATTGTTAATTTACCCTCTCTATCGACTCAAAAGGATGTGAGAAGTTTCCTTGGTCATGTAGGGTATTATAGACAATTAACCCGAAACTTCACAAAAAAATCATCTCACTTATTTAAATTACTAGCAAAATATGTTGAATTTTACTGGGACACTAATTTCCAAGTTGCCTTTGATGCATTAAAATAAAAAAATTCTACCACTCCGGTATTGGGAGGCCCCAATTGGAAATTTCCCTTCCATATATTGAAAGATGCCTCAGATATAACAATAAGAGCGGTTTTGGGACATAAAGAGAACCAACAACATTATACAATTTATTGTCACTGAAAATCTTACTAGTGGTGAATTTAATTATATAGTCACAGAAAATAAGTTTTTGGAATTTGTCTATGCAATAAACAAATTCCGGCATTATATTATAGGATATGAAATTTGTTTGCACACGAAACATTCCACCATCAGGTATCTAATGAATAAACCCATAACTAATGATAGGATAACAAGATGCCTTCTTCTTTTACATGAATTGAATATCACAATGTTAGATAGGTCAGGAAGGGAAAATATGGTGGTAGATTTCCTTTCTCGAATCAATAATACCTGTGAGACCTTTCCTGTAATTGATACATTTCTAGATGGAAATTTATTTTTGGTTTCTGTTAAGACTCCATGGTTTTATGATATTTCAAATTACTTGTCTACAATAAATTTTTCACCACACTTTTCAGCAAAATAAAAACAAAGAGTTATTAGGAAAAGTGCTAAGTATTGTTCAGTTGGTGGAGACCTATTCTACACAGGAGCGGATCTAGTCATTTTTTGATGTGTTAGAAAGGACATGATGTTTGATATTTTTAAGGCTTGTCATGATGAGCCTTGCGGTGGTCATTTTTTTGACAAAAGGATAACCTATAAGATTCTTCAATTAGGATATTATTGGCCCTCAATTTTTAAGGATACCAAACAACATGTGAGGATATGTGACAGTTTTCAAAGGATGGGGCATCCTAGTGCAGCCAGCGAAATGCCACTTCATCCTTAGGTTGTCATAGAATCATTCGAGAAATGGGCCTTAGATTTTGTAGGGCCCATAAATTCAACATCAAAAAGAAAAAGGTATGTTTTGGTTTGCAGATTATGTTACAAAGTGGGTTGAAGAAAAATATTTACCACATGCTACTGAACAATCTATAGTAAATTTATTATTTGAAGATATTTATGTTAGATTTTGTAACACCCTGAGTTTTGAGCCCCCATATTAAATAATGTATTGTTACACTGTTGAGAGGCCAGAGTGCCCAAAGAATTATTAAAAGGTTAGTGTGCCCAATAAATGTAATGTTTTGATCATTAATAATAATAAATACCTTCCTAGATGCTAGATGGAAAAGGACAAGAGTTATAGGTGACTATGATTAGACAAGAGAGGGGGATTGAGGGGCTAATCATTTTATTTTATATTTTATTCTACATTTTTCTTAATGGAGAATAACAGTTACATGAGATTCTTGGGGGAAGGCCAAGAGGTTCTTAATCCCCACGAATTTATGTGAGATTCTTGGGGAAGACCAAGAGGTTCTTAATACCCATGAATTACAAACTCGCCCCAACTGCTAGGGGCCTGAGGTTCATTGATTCTCTCATTTCGTTGGTCATTTTCATTGACTCTCACTCCTATTATTGTCCTAGTTCTACCGCTGGTCGCTTCACTCTTCCCTCATGCATTCATTCACCTTATCGTTCATTGTTTCACACCTCTCGTGGATACTTCAATCCATTCACTCTTTCACCACACTCGTCTTCCTCATTCGCGTTTGGCTTGGGAAAGGAAATCAAACTATTGAAGAACATCCACAATTTTGTTGGTTGTGGAGATTGGTGATGAAATCCAATTGTGAATGAGGCCTACATATATGAGATGTTTTGTCTTGTGCCCAACTTTACTCACAACTGTGAGTCCTAAGAGTCCCAACATGGATATTCTGGACCAACTACATTAGAGCCCTGGAAGGAGAAGGACTTCCTAAGGGATTGCATGGCAGAGAAGGGTGGGGATCCATTCTCTTGGGTTGTGCAGGCTGGGTAGAAGAGAGCTGGGTACTTGGATTGTTGTGGGTGCTAGGAAGTCTGTGAGATATTGAGTGCTGATTGGTTTAGGAAGCCGAGTAACACTCTGGAACCGTCCTTGTGGATTCATAGCCATGGATCAGGGCTGGCATTATTATTGATACTTGGAACAATATTGTCTATGGTTGGGTGGAACGTCCTTGGTCTGTAGCTAGTCGATGGTTCTCTTCTATAAAAGATAAGTGCTCTCTGTTATGGTATTATTTACCTATGTATGAATTATTTTCGTTGTGTATTTATTTATCGTTGAATTTGATATGTTTAGAGTATGCATGCTTGTTGTGTATTATTGTGCATGTCGTATGCTTCATTTTTTTTTATGTTTAGTGTGAATATGAATTAATGCATGTGAGTATTTCATGCATTTTCCTATTGTTTAAAGTTATAACAGGGGTCGAATTAGTCTAGGGGAGGGACTTGTGGTTAGCATGCCCGACCTATGGGTGGTGGGTACATTACAGTTTGGTATGAGAGCTCATGGCTCCAATACTAAACCTGGATGGGCTGTGTAAACCGAGATTGAAGCAAAAGTTTAACAGAGAAATTAAGTTGCAGAGTGATAGAAGGCGTTGAGAGCGCACCTTAATTATGTTTGAAATCTTAGGAGGTGTATAAATTTAGGAAACCACGATGGTCGTAGGATCTATTCAGGAAGGATCCGAATCCTTCACAACTGTCAGATATGGGAAAAGAGCACAGAGGTTAAACCCTCAAGTCCGTTGGACTTCAATTCTTCGTCATTTTTAAGTTCCTTGTCATAAAATAAGCCCCGAAGCTCCGAAGTTCTAAGTGGATCTATGCCATAGATCATGGGGAGAAATTATTAACCATTGGATTTGGCCAAGGGAAGATCTAAGTTTTTGGATCAAGCATAGATCATGAGGTGAAGAAAAGTGGAGAAGATCATACTCCAATTGTTTGATCTACGTGCGAGCGAATGTGAGTCATAGATCTCATGACAGTTTGAAAGTTCGACACTCCAGGAGAAACGAGTCCTCAAGATGCGAGGAGGGAAATCTCCCAAAGTCCCAAACTCCAAAGTTAATATGGACCTTTCGTGTTTGAGGACATGTTTCCACAGATCAACCTATTCAGGAATTCATCGTTTGGAAGAAATTAAGTGTGATGAAGGTGAAAACCTTGAAGCTCCGAAGAGAGGAGTAAATCCTCACCATTGATTGGGAGAGGAAACGTGGCAATAAATCATGTAGTTCGGAGACTTGGCACTCCAGAGGATTCAAGGCATAAGAAATTGGGGTCAAGGACTCCTGAAGGCCGGATTCCATCTCATCCATTGATTATAGTGGACACATGGTGCCAGATCCCAACATCTAGAGACTTGGTACTCCACATGAATTGAGTTGTAGGTTGCTTTGAGTCGAGAAATCTCGAAACCTAAATTTAATATTGACCGTTGATCGAAAGATGATACGTGGAGGAAGGAGAGGATCTATGGTAATTCAACACTCTGAGAGATATATGGAGAGGTTCTTTGGAAAGACCCGAAGCCCAGAGATGCGGAAAAAATCCTAGCTGATGATCGGGAGGGGATATGTGGCAGCAGATCCTGCAGTTCAGAGACTTGGCACTCCAAAAGGACTGAGAGTGTGGACAGTCCATAACTCTTTAAGCCCAGAGTCTCAGAGCTCCTATTGATCGTAGATATAAACATTGAATGCAAACCATTGATCAGTGGATCCTCCAAATATCACAAATTCGACATTTGCGAGATTAGAGGTGTGTAGGTGCAAAGTTTGTTGAAGACCGAAATTCCAAAGTCATAGAATACATAAGTGATGTGGCATGCTGATGTCACCTAGGGTGATATGGACCACCGTACACATGCCACGTGTCCACTTGTTTTGTGTGTTTGACAGGTCATTTGTGCCAATGGAAATATGACACGCATCAATAGTTGATTGGGCCATGTGTCACCTCTGTATTGCTGACAAGTAGCACCTCTAGTGCACTGTACTAAGTGAGTAATGCAATTGATGTCAATAAAACTATTTAAATCAACCCACATACCTACAACAATCGTTAGATCTACAAATCTACAATGGATATTTGGTTTAATATTCCAACTTAATATTAAAGTTCCAAACAATAATCAGATTTCAAATGTATAATGATGTATTTCCTGAAAATTGAGGGTCCTCCAAAGGTAGGGTCTACCACTGCACTTCATAATCTCCGCAATGAATATGAATTGTCCAATCTATGACTAGATTTCAAACTAAAAAAAAATTGTATTGAATTTAAATTACGGGTACAGGTCCCGATGTTAACCCGTGTGCATATACAATCTCTATAATGGATTATGACCTTCGATCTCATTCCTCGATCGATTTTAAACCACATGATTTCAGATATATATATTCTTCATGAATTGAAAGGACTTATAACCTTGTTTGGAAAATTTTATTCATCATATTCTTAACTCTGACAAAATGGTCACTTGCACATTTTGCATAATTAAGGGGTTTAAACACACTGGCTCAAAATTTTTATTCAAGAAATGGAATAAGGTGAGGGAGCCTCCAGCCATGATAAATAGGCCGAAGGCCAGAATACCAGAGTTGGTAATGCAGAGATAGAATCCAATGGATACAAGGGCTGAGGGGAGCAAGAAAGATTGATAGAAACTGTGAGAAGCCTAAAAATAGAAGTGAAGATATACAAGGCAAACAATGAGAGGTTGATGACAGAGCAAGGTCATATAAATTCCTAAGTGTTGTAGAGATTAAATTAGTTGTAGAGACAAACAAAGAATGGCTCAAACCAAGATGAAGAAGGCATGTATCATGAAAGAAGAGATGATCGTGGAAGAGCTAGTTATTCCAAGAGTGCTAGCAGAGATCACAGACATCACTCACCTCCTTTCTCATCAAGAAGGTCTAATGTATCTGAAGCCTCCATGAGTAGCCCAGAGGTGTCTCCTGTTACACATGGAAGAAGAAGGCATGAAGTGGACAGTTTGCAAGGAGAGTTGAAGAATATCAAGCCACCATCCTTTGGTGGTGAAATGGAAAGGGAAGATGATGTTGAAGCATGGTTTCTTGGACTCGGGAGAAATTTCCAATTGCATAACTATTCATCGAACATAGAATCTAAAATTACCACTACCATTTGCATGGGAAGGTTTTCATGTGGTGGGACTAGCTGAAGCAAGTTGAGCATATTAATGAGAATCTGATCACTTGGAAGTAATTCAAAAAGTATTTCCAGAAGGAGTACCTCTCAGAGCATTTCTATGACAAGAAAATGTAGGATTTCTTTGAACTCAGAATGGGAATCATGACTATGGCAGAATATGAGAAGAATTTATTGGGGTTGTTAAAGTATGTAGGGTTCATAAAAGATGAGAAGGTGAAAACACAAATTTTTTTAAGTTGTTTTCCATTCCTTTATAAAGAAAATATTTAGTATGATGAACCCAATACCTTGACTGAGGCTATCAGGAAAGATAAGTACTTGTATGAGAAAGGCCATGGTAGAGGATCCATGCAGAAGTCTTGGAAGGATAAAAATAATGAATATTCTGATCAGACGAAGAAGGGATTCAAACCTCCTTTCAATAGAAATGAGCCAAATAAAAATCATGAAGATCAGTATGCCAATGATGAATACAAGAAAGAAGACTCCTTGGGAAAAGGGGAATACCACCAATCCAATGTTGGGGATGAAAGGAAGATCACATGTACAAGGATTTCCCACACATAAAGGACATAGTGAAGACCGTGCACAACATCCAAAGGCTACAACAGTCGAAGACATGGGAATAATTTATGCAGCCTTAGATGATCGACAAGAAGAGCACAAATCCAACATGATCGAAGTGGAAGGTAAGATCATAAATCAATCTATTTCTATTTTAATTCATTCGGAATCAAGTCATAGCTACATTGATCCTAACATAGTGGATAGATTACATTTGGAGAAAAGTAATCTTGGGAAATCAAGTTTTGTTCAACTAGCCATTGGAACCAAAAGGAGAATCCATGATATGCTTAGAGGTTGTTCCATAAGTCTTAATGGTGCGAATACTAGTGTTGATATTAATATCATACCATTGAGATATTATGATATTGTAATTGGAATGGATTGGTTGGACAAGCACCATGTTGTCCTAGATTTTCATAGAAAGACATTTACATGTCTTGATGGAGATGGAAAACATAGCACTGTGAAAGGTGTACCAAGACCATCTCTATAAGGGAGATTTCAACCTTACAATTGAAGAGATGTTTTAGAAAGGGATGTCAGTTGTATGCATCCCATGTGGAGGAGCTAGAAAATACGAAGGGGCCAAGACTTGAATATTTTACGATACTACAAGAATTTGAAGACGTATTCCAGGAAATACCAGGGTTGCCACCAAAAAGGGAAATATATTTCTCTATTAATTTAGTGCAAGGAGTTGCCCCAATGTCAAAAACACCTTAAAGAATGAGCACACTAGATTTAAAAGAATTACAAATGCAGTTGGAGGAATTGCTAAAGAAAGGGTACATATGCCCATATGTTTCACCTTAAGGAGCGCCAATACTCTTTGTCAAAAAGAAGGATGGGACCTTGAGGATGTGTATTGACTTTCGACAACTGAATAAGTCCACTATAAATAACAAGTATCCTCTACCCAGAATTGATGACCTCTTTAATCAAATAAGAGGAGAAAATATATTTTCAAAGATAGACTTGAGATCAGGATACCATCAGGTAATAATTAAAGAAGAAGATATCGATAAGACAACTTTTAGAACCAGGTATGGGAATTATGAATTTGTAGTGGTTCCTTTTGCATTGTCCAATGCACCAAATGTATTTATGTGCTTAATGTATGACATATTAAGAGATTATTTGGATAAGTTTGTAATAGTATTCTTGGATTCCACACTTGTCTATTCTAAGTCAGAGTAAGAGCATGAACATTACCTAAGATTGGTATTGCATGTGATGATGGAACATTATTTGTATTCCAAGCTGAGTAAGTGTTTTTTTTTATCAATATCAAATCCATTACTTAGGGCACATTATTTCAAAACAGGGTATAACAGTGGATCCAGAGAAGATTGAAGCCATTAGTGGATGGCCAACACCTGGGAATGTTTTAGAAGTCATATATTTTATGGGGTTAGCTGGTTACTACATAAGGTTTATAGCAGGGTTTATAGTAAGTGTTACATCTGAATGTGAAGAGAACTTTAATTTGTTGAAGAAGTTACTCACTAGTGCACCTGTGTTAAAGATTGTTGACCCAAATGAAAGTTTGTTAGTAAGTACAAATGCATGTAAGGAAGGACTTGGTGGAGTCCTCGCTCAAAATGGACATGTCATCGATTATGAGTCCATAAATCTTAAGGAACATGAGAGGAACTATGCCACACATGACTTGGAGCTTGCTTCCATTGTTCACACATTGAAGATGTGGAGGCATTAAATCATGGGAACGAGATTTGAATTGAGAACAGATCACAGTGGTATGAAGTATATTTTTGAACAACCAACTTTGAATGCTAGGAAAACAAGATGGCTATAATTTTTAAGTGAATACGACTTTGATATCAAGCACATCAAAGGTAAATAAAATAAAGTTGTCGATGCACTTAGTAGAAGAGTACATCTCACACATGCTACAACTGTTAGTATGCATCCATTAGACTTGAAAAGAAAAAAAATAGATGTTGTTGTTACAGATCAACATTACCTACAGGTAAAAGAAAGATTACAACAAGGATATGTACAACAAAAAATGAAAGAGTATGAGATGAAGGAAGATGGATTACTTATGCATAAAAATAGAATTTGCGTTCCTAGTTCTGGAGAATTTAGGAATCTGGTACTAAAAGAAATGCAAAATGTTCCATATGATGGACATCCCAGTTACCAAAAAATGATTACAACAGTAAGAAGCCAATTCTTTTGGTGGGGACTAAAAAAATATGTTGCTAATTACATCGCCAGATGTATGGAATGTCAGAGAGTGAAGGATGAGCATCAACACCCAACGAGTATTCTACAACCATTACCAATTCCAGAGAAGAAATGGGAAGTGATAACCATTGACTTTATAACTAAATTTCCCAGGACAACAAGGCAACATGATTCAATCATGGTAGTGGTTTATAAATTGACAAACACTTACTCTTTTTGTTCATGTGAAAACAACTCATACAACAACTAACATTGCATAAATTTACATGAGGGAGATTGCTAGGTTGCATGGGATACCTAGGAAAATTTTCTCGGACAGAGACACAAAGTTTACTTCAAATTTCTGGAAGGGATTATTTAATGGATTTGGTAGAAATCTGAAATTTATCACAGCATACCATCCACAATCGGATGGGCATACAAAGAGGGTCAACTGAGTAATCAAAGACATGTTGAGAATATATGTGATGGATAGGGCATCTAAGTGGGAATATTACTTGCACTTGGTTGAGTTTCCCTATAATAATGGTTATCAAGATTCATTGAAAATGTAACCATTTGAATCTTTGTACGATAAGAAATGAAATACTCAGTGAGCTAGGAAATCCCAGTAGATAGAGTGTTACTTGGACCAAAGTTGCTCAAGGATATTGAAGACCAAATAGTTAAGATTAAGCATAATTTAAAGACAACTCATGATAGACAGAAAGTTTATGCAGATAAGAATAAGACAGAAAGAGAATTTAAAGTGGGGGGGCATGTTCTTTTGAAAGTAAATCCCAAGAAGAGCTCCTTGAAGTTGGGTAGTTTTACAAGGCCGACAACCAGATTCTGTGGTCCATTTGACATATTGGATAGAATAGGGCTTGTTGCATATATGCTTTCATTTCCTGTTGCCATGAATGTGCATAATGTATTTCATGTCTCTTTGCTAAAAAAATATATACATGATCCTAACCATGTTATTGATTGGCATCTGATTTAGGTAGAGACAGAGCGAGACTTTCAGGTCCAACCAGTGCGAGTATTGGACAAAAAATTCAAAATGCTCTGGAATCAATTTATAGAGCTAGTAAAAGTTCAGTGGATTTACTATGGTCCTAAAGAAGCTACCTGGGAGAATGAAGATGCCATGCGGGCAGAGTACTCGCAATGTTTTGAATAAATTTTGGAATTTTGATTCATGTTTGTATATGCACTGAGGACAATGCCAAAATAAGGGGGAGCGGGTGTAACACCCAAGGTTTTGAGCCCCCATATTAAATAATGTATTGTTATACTACTGAGAGGCCAGAGTGCCCAAACAATTATTAAAAGGCCAGTGTGCCCAAGAAATGTAATGTTTTGATCATTATTAATAATAAATACCTCACTAGCTACTAGATGGACAAGGACAAGAGTTATTGGGGGCTATGATTCCACAAGAGAGGGGGCTTGAGAGGCTAAACATTTTATTTTATATTTTATTCTCCATTTTGATTAATGGAGAATAACAGTTACACGAGCTTCTTGTGGGAAGGCCAAGAGGTTCTTGATCCCCACGAATTACATAAACCTGTCCATGGTCTATTGGGGGGGGGGTTATCACGTTCGTTGATTCTCTCATTAGTTGGTCATTTTAATTCGCTCTCACTCCCATTATCTTACTGGTTCTTCCACTGGTCACTTCACTCTTCCTTCACGCATTCATTCACCTAATTTTTCATTGTTTCACACCTCTCATGGAGTCTTCACTCCATTCACTCTTTCACCACACTCATCTTCCTCATTCAGGTTTGTCTTGGGAAAGGAAATCAGACTATTGAAGAACAACCACGATTTTGTTGGTTGTATATATTATTGGTGAAATCCAACTGTGAACGAGGCCTATATATTTGAGATGTTTTGGACTATTCCCAACTTTTCTCACAACTATGAGTCATGAGAGTCCCAACATGGATATTTTGAACTAGCTACACTGGAGCCCTGAAAGGAGAAGGAATGCCCGAGGGACTACGTGGTAGAGAAGGGTGGGGGTCCATTCTCTTGGGTTGTGCAGGTTGGGTAGAAGAGAGCTGGGTACTTGGATTGTTGTGGGTTCTGGGAAGACTATGAGAGCTTGAGTGTTGATTGGTTTGGGAACCCGAGTAACACTCTGGAACTATCCTTATGGATTCATATCCCTGGCTCAAGGGTGACATTGCTTTTGCGACTTGGAACAACAATTTCTATGGTTGGGTGGAATTTCCTTGGTCTGCAACCAGTCAATGGTTCTCTTCTATAAAAAATAAGTGCTCTCTGTTATGGTATTATTTACCTGTGTATGAATTATTTCCACTGTGTATTTATTTATCGTTGAATTTGATATGTTTAGAGTATGCATGCTTGTTGTGAATTGTTGTGCATGTCATATGCTTCATTTCTTTTATGTTTAGCATGAATTTAGATCAATGCATGTGAATATTTCATGCATTTCCCTGTTGTTTAAATTTAGAGCAGGGGTCAAATTAGTATAGGGGATGGAATTGTGGTTAGCATGCCTGACCTGTGGGTGGCTGGGTACGTTACAGATTTGGAGTACCTAGATAAATAGTTGTTGACCATAGGGCACCGTTCACCTCAAAACTAGTTCAATATATTGTGCAGGAATACAAAATTAGACACTGGATGTCCACATACCATCCATAGGACAATGGCCAAGTGGAATCTACAAATAAGATTCTAGATGACATTTTGATGAAAAAAATCCATCTCCATCGGTTAGATTGTGTGGATAAGCTTACAAAATCCTTGTGGGATTATAGATCTATGTGGGGAAATGTTATTATACACACCCCTTATGATTTAGTTTATGGAAAGAAGGTACTCCTCCCCATAAAGTTCAAGATAAAAACTTTCAAAATTGCTTCATAATTGGGTTTAAGTCTGTTAGAAGCTCAACAACAAAGAGTTCTACAATTGAAGGAGCTGGAAAAAGTGCGTCAAGATTCCCTTCAAAATACCACCCTTGTTCAAGAACAACGATCTAGATGACACGATAAATTCATAAAGAAAAAAAAGTTCAAAGCCGGTGATTGGGCCTTGCTTTTCGATTCAAAATTTAAAAATTTCAAAGGCAAGTTTACCACCCACTGGCTAGTCCCTTACGAAGTTGATACAATGTTCGAAAATGACTTAGTGAGAATCAAAACCATTGATGGTTCAGAAATCACGTTCATGGTCAGAAATCTTGAGTAGGGAGGATAATGTTTCTACTCATCTTTCATATTGAATTTTATTTCCTTTTAAAAAAATAAAAAATGAAAAAATATAAAAAGTAATAAAAAGTAAAAAAATTAAAAAGTAAAGAAAAAAAAAAAGTTCATAATGTGAAAACTAGGCTCTGGCGCATCTGAACATGGCTCTTCCTGAAAACCAGACAACTAGCTGGCGGAGTTTACTGATTTTCTAAATGCATTTCATGCAGAAATTTCCATACAATTGTTCAAATAAGTTAATCACTTTCTGAATTAACATTGGTAACATACATCCATTTTCAGTTTTAAAGCAGTTTCAAAAGTTTAGTTATAGAGTAGAAAATCATCCCAACATTAACAGTAAAATAATTACAAGAATTTCCTGTAAAAAGGTAAAAATTCATATATCCTTCAACAATAGCAACATTTGATTTCTTCAGCTTCATAAGATTTGTTTTTGGTAAGCAACATATTCATTATTACTTCAGCAACATCGCCAATAAAGGCCTTCATGCATCCCCAACAAAGGAAGAATTACATAGAAATTTCCAGTAATCAAAGGAAAATTCCAGTAATCACAGATATTTTGAGTAATCAAATGAATTCTTGTAATCAAATATATGATCAAAGAGATACTAATCCAATAAGTATACAAATATTTTCAGGTTACAAAGGAGGTATTTATGGTACTTGTAAATAACATATTATAGTTTATTTATTAGATTAACTAAAGTTTAATCTTAGATACATATATGTCTAACACCATTTTCCATACAAATTTATTTCCTATCATTCTCGTAGTCATAACCATATCACATGAGCCATGACCCACGATTCTCTCCATACTTTCCACCTTTTATAATTTATTTCCCACAAATTGTCTATCCTCACACTATAATCATTATCCCACCTCCCAATCACCTAAAAAATTGGTGTGCCATCATTTACCGATGTGTTCTATCACTTCTGAAATTGGTCTGAATTCACATAATATGCGATGATTACAATGCAAGAATATCATCGTTATGTCATAATTAGGGAATACAAAGGGTAGAATTCATGAGTTAAATAGGTTAACATGATTATTTTCATTCATACCCACTCTATGAGTTTCTTGTTTCTAAAATTGTAAAACTTTAATCTGTTACAAAGAGTTCGAATTCAAGTAGACATTGACCTCTGCAAAAAGAAGGAAATCAATGACAACAACATTTGTAGTCAAGTATGAACCATAGGGGAAAACATTGCTGGATTAATTCCCTACCCGTCAAATTCTCTTTCGAAAGGTTGGATTATTTCCATTATTTGAGAAATTCCAGGGCCATAATGTGGCTCTAATGAGAGCTTTCACAGAGACATTTGACGGGAAAAAAACATAGGTTGGAGACATCAAAATCATAGTGATAGAGGAAACCCTGATATCCATCATGGGTTTAGAAAACAAAGGAGGGAATTGGCTTAAAGCTCAAAGATTAAAAGGCAAAGGTTGGACAAAATTTATGGGCAAAATGCAGCAGGACCCAGATTGGGGAAAAGGCGTACCAAGAACATGGCTTTCAAACCTTGGAGAGATGCGGTCTTCTTTATACAAAAATACCTAACCTGCGAAGGGAGGTATAATATTATATTTCTTTACCATATTAATTTGTTGCAACATATAAAATATAGTCACAAGAGAGTAAACATGCCTTTTTATTTGTTGAAAAATCTTACTAAAATGGCTTTGGCTATTAGAAAGAATCCGCCTAACAAATACATATTTCTATATCACAATGATCTGGTAAAAATACTTGTGTTGCATCAACTGGAAGAGTTAAATCAAACATGGCCACAATTCTTGTCAATAAAGTTTTTGAAGATAATGAACTAGTAATGGAAAACCCTATAGAAAAGGAGAATCTTACAAAAGAAGAAGTGAAATATACGGATTCAAAACTTCAACCAGATGAAAGCTATGATATAAAGGGAAACATAGAGGTGGGTTCTAAACAATGTGAAAAAGAATGCATGGAGAGTTCTGGAAATTTAAAGAAACCTGTGAAGTCTCTGACAGAACCAACAAGTAAAAATAAGAAGAAAATAGGGGAATCATAAATTCAGAACTCAAACATAAAGACTAGTACAAAAGAAAATAAAAAGGGTAAGCAATGAATCCAGGAGGAAGATCCTAATTATGTTGATGATATCTCACCCACAAAAGTAAAACATTGAGGAATTCAACCTCCAAGCATACATTAATAGGAATGGAGAAGCTTAGCAAGAAGACAAAATAGTCCAAGGGAAACCAATCTAATGCAACATAGTTGATAAATAGACCACAGACCAAAAGTCTTATGAGAACTCAAAAAAATGAAGTTGGGACACAATAAATTAAAAAATAATAGATGATTGAAGCAACAAATGTTCTTAAAGAACTTCTTGATATAGAGGAAATTCCTGAGCAAGAATCCTGCCATGAAATCAAGGAAGATATCGATCAGTTAAAGGAAATCATTTATGAGTTTGATATTTTAAATAAGGTTATTAAGGAAGAAAATGAAAAGCTCAAAATACAGAGTTCTCTGATGAGAGATAAATACCATTAGCTCCAAAAGAAGTATAAGGACAAAAATAAGGATGCAAAGATCATAAATGCATGATATCAGGAGACCATTCAAGAGAATGAAAAGCTATCTAATCAACTCAAGAAATACAAAGACAGAGAAGAGGCACCTTCAACCATTGTTGTGACAAAATAAAAGAAGAAATGAAGAATAGGATTAGATCCCCAATTTTGAAATTCTAACCAATTTCATGAGGACATGCAATATTTCCAGTCAGGGGGAGATGTTGGGTGTCAATTTTGACCTTCTTATGAATACTTTTTCCTTCACTTTTACCTGTTCAGCCTTCAATTTTGTCCATTTTTATCTCCCTTGATCACATAATGTGAATAAAATAAGGTATAAGTTGTTATTTGCGATCGAAATCTTAGTTTGTCTTATAAATAATGATTAAAAACTGTTTATGCAATTTACTTCCCGAAATCAACAATTAAAAGAATTAATTGTGTTTTTGGGTGATTATAGGAATTGGTGGTTCAAGTACTTTCCCTCAATCATCAGGAGAAATTCCACTTGGATATATTCCCTATAAGCCTCAAGATGGATAATTAGTTATTCTTCCATCATTTCAGTGTATAGATCATTGTGGTCAAAACTAGGTCAACATCAGTAGTCTGCAAGCATTACAGGAAATCCACAGGAATGATAGGAAATTTGGAAATTGTTCAGAAAACATAGCATTCAATGCCATAAATAAGGGAACAATTAGTCAAACAATTCGAGGAAACTGCTAAGAGAGAACGAAGAAGATAGTCTCCTTGGATATAATGAAGATCTGATCCACAATTTCTGTAATTACTTAGATGTATATATATATATATATATATATATATATATATTTGTGTCTGGAGGAATCAACAACTAGTTGGGCACGTGCTCACGTTACACGTGGCCATGTTATCCAACTGCTACCACTATAACCTCCAGGTGTGCCCACAATGCCCCTTACATGACACACAAGGTAAGTCGGGGGGATTTGAACTCGAAACCTCATGGAACTTCATTTTCACGGCACTTGCCAATTGAGCTACCCCCCCGGGGGCGATGTAGGGATATATTCGATTGAGAACAAAATTGTATAAAGATAGAAACATGGGATCTGAAGAGGTTAATATAGAATGTTTCTTTTATTTCCAGATACAAATTGTAATTTCTAAAACCCATGTTTAAATATTAATCAATGAAGATTTGAGAATTCACGTGTAAGCATATCTATGTTCTAATTTTCTTTAAGCAACACACCCCAGGAATCCCCCCTGGTATGCGTTGTGTTTCTTGTAGTATTTAATTCACTTTCAATGAAAATTAAGTTTGCAGTGTGTTCTTGTTTATTTTCATAAAGAATGTGTCTAATGTGTTTTCTTGTAATTGCACAGTGATTATTAACTTTCTGCGAGCATGTTTGAATTCATGTAGATTCATAGCTCTGTTTTTCTCAGCACATGTGAATTTCATTTTTCTACAGTATTGTTATAGATCTTAGTCTCTTTGTTTTATGGTATGAGTTGTTCTAGATTTAGACATTCAAAGTGTTCAACCTCAATTGAATAAATGTTTGTCTTCATAGCGATACAAACAACTCTATGAAAATTTCCCAAAGTAGTTAAATATGTAAGTATGCAGTGGTTTAAGTTTGATTCAATTTTCAATTTTCAGATTCAGTGTTGCTGAATATATTAGGTGAAGACTCAACCAAGAAGTTGTGGGACATGTTGGAAATCTTCTACCAGTCGAAATCCCTAGTAAATAAGTTGTTCCTTAGAAAGAAACTGTATCTTCCAAGGATGAGTGAGGGAAGTTCAGTAATTGATCATTTAAATGCATTTAATGCCATAATAATCCAGTTATCATTTGTGGATATAAATATCACTGAGAAGGAGAAATGTATTAGCTTATTATGTTATTTTCCAGACTCCTGTGATATCTTAGTCATGGATATAGGGAGTAATTCAACCACATTAGTGTTCGAATATGTGGTTGAATATCTACTTTCACAAGAAATGAGAGTGAATAACATGGAAGGTTCGACCAAATATGCATTACTGGTGAGAGGTTGACCGATTAACAGAGATAAAGGAAAAATATCTAGTAGAAATTCTAAGTCGAAGGGTAGATCTAAATCCCCTATTTATTCGATGAGAAGATGATGGAAATGCGGTAAATTTGGGCAGTATAAAATGGATTGCAAGTCGAAGGAGACAAAATTTAGTACAGGATCTGATGAGAAGCAGTTGACTGGTAGAAATACTACTCTAGACAAAGGAGGAAACGTGTATCTGGCGTCAACTAGTACACAGTCAGATGAATATGTTTGTTTGATCGAATCAAGACAATCTTATCATACGAAACCATATGGAGAATGGTTTTGCGAATATGAATGATATGAAGGAGGAGATGTGTTCTTGGGGGAGGAATCGAAATCCAAAATTTTCAAATAGGGAAGAGTTTGCATGATACTGCAGGATGGGAGGAGTAGAACCCTTCCAGGTGTGATACTTATTTTTGGTTTGGAAAATAACCTGATATCTTTCAGAAATATGAGTGATGTAGGAGTGCACACTCTATTTCAGAAGGATACATGCAAAATGGCCAGAGGTGCGATGGTATTAATGAAAGGAGTTTGGATTCGAACCCTATACAAGTTATTAGGGAATGTTGAATCGACTGGATGCAAAAACATTGTTATTCCTAAAGATGGCTTGACTTGAATTAGGATGAGTCGATTCAAAATGATTCAAAAAGTCTTCATAAGTTCAACCTAACCATGCTATGGAATGAGAGGACAGGACACATTAGAGAAAAATGGCGATCTATGCATAACAAAGCCATGGTCAAATATTTTCCAGAATGTAATTTAGAAGTCAATTTTTGTGAACATTATAGATATGGACACAAAGTCGGGTGAGGTTACCATCTGAAGCGACAAGGGAATAGGGAATTCTAAAATTGGTTCATAGTGATGTGTTTGGCCCTATTTCAGTTCCTTCACTTGGTGTATATCTGTATTATGTCTAATTCATAAATGATTTTTCTAAGAATACATGGATATATTTTTTGAAAAACAAATAAGAGGTTTTCGAGAAATTCAAACAGTTTAAGTCTCTTGTGGAAAACTAGATAGATAAGAAGATTAAGGTGTTGCGAACTTACATTGGTGGTGAATTTCGTGGAAAGGATTTTGAGCAGTTATGAAAGAAGTGTGGAATAGCATGCCAAAATACCACACCATATACCTCACAACAAAATGGAGTTTCTAAAAGAATGAGTAGAACAATGATGGACAAGGCAAGGAGCATGCTCAGTGGTGTTGGGATCGCACAAGAATTATAGGAAAAGGAAATCGATGCTACAAAATATATGGTGAATATGTCTCCTTCATCGGTGCTATTTGACATGACTCCACATGAGGTATGGTATGGTAAGAAGCCTTCGCTTTCACATCTCAAAGTATTTAGTTGTGATGCATTTGTTTATGTTCCCAATGAAAAGAGGAGCAAGCTGGATAAGAATGAATCCAAGTGTATTTTCATTGGATACAAAGAAGGAATGAAAGGATATAAGCTCTGGGATATTGCATCAAGGAAAATAGTGTACATTCGAGATGTGGTATTTATAGAAGTCAGAAGGAATTATGAGTCTGAAGTGATTCAAACAAAGAATGATTTAGAGAAGATGATTTTTAACTGAGGAACACAGAAGAACATGATTTAGATGAGTCAAATGAATTAGATGAAGAGGTGGAAAAATTGACCCTAGCCGTAATAAGGTATGAACGAGTAATAAAACCAATAGAAAGGTATAGTATTCTAGACTTATGTTACACATTTGTGTTAATTTCCACTGACGAGGAGCCCAATTCGGTCAGGGAGGAAATCAACTCAACAAATGTTGAGAGTAGACTCTAGAAGGATTCCATGGTCGAAGAGATAGAATCCTTGCACAAGAATGAGACATGGGATTTAGTCGAATTACCCAGTGGAATAAATATCATCGGTAGCAAGTGGGTATTCAAGAAGAATACAAACATAAGAGGTCAAGTTGAGAAATTCGAAGCTTTATTGGTATAGAAAGGATATTCCCAAGTTGAAGGAGTCAACTTCAATGAGATTTTTTCCCCTGTTGGAAAATTAACTTCCATTGGAGTACTAATGTCTATGGATGTAGAATTTGATATGAATATAATATATATGGATGTGAAGAGAACATTCCTACATGGGGAGATTGAATAAGAACTCTAAATGAAATAGATTGAAAGATTTGTATTATAGGGAAAGAAAGAGCTAGCATGAAAATTGAAGAGATCCGTTTAGGTTATAAATAAATCACCAAGGATGTGGTATCAAAATTTTAGTACACACGTTCTTAGTTTTGGATTTGTGAGAAGAAAATTTTATCACTTCATATATTCCAAAGAATAAGGTGGGCATTTCATATATGTAGCATTGTATGTCGAAGACATGTTACTGATCAGAAAAAACATGGACACAATAAAGGAGGAGAAGAAGCAACTATATTCCAAGTTTGACATGGAGGACCTTAGTGCAACAAACTTCATTCTAGGATGGATATCAAGAGATATCGAGCAACCAAAAAACTATGGTTCAATCAGAATAATTATATTGAAACAATTGTGAAACATTTCAACATGTAGGATTGAAAACCTGTAAAGGTACCAATTCCCATGGGAGCAAGCCTAACTACTAAACAATGTCCAAAAGCAATTGAATAAATAAAGGATGTGGCATGTGTCCCCTATCCATGTGTTTTTGGTAGTCTAATGTATGCAATGGTCTGCACTTGACCATACATTGCTCATGCAGTGGAAGTGTTCAGTAGATACATGTTGATACTTGGAAAGGAGCACTAGATAATTGTCAAGAGAGTATTCACGTATTTTTGTGGCACAAAATACTATGCTATATTCTGCCAAGATAAACCTGGAAATGAAGGTAAAGTAGATGTACATGGATTTGTTGACACTGAATGGGATGGATATCTGGATTGAAAAAGGTCAACCAATGGATATGTGTTCAATATGTTCAGTGGATAAATCAACTAGATGAGTAAAAAACAAGAAATCGTAGCCTTGTCAACAACATAAGATGAATACATGGAATCTACTCATGGAAACAAAGAAGCAATATAGTTGCAACATATGTGTTCAGGAATTGAGTTTGAGCAAAGAGCTATGAAGATAATTTGCGATAGTAAAAGTGCAATATTTCTAGAAAATAAACCATATTATCATTCCAAGACTAAGCATATTGATGTACAATACCATTTCATAAGAGACATGGTGGAAAGAAACAAGGTGTTGCTGGAGAAAGTAGACATGTTGGAAAAAATAATAGACTCTTTGACCAAGTCTGTGAGTGTTGTGAAGCTCTATTGGAACAGAGAGGCAATGGGAATTATTTTCCTAGGTATATGAAAAAAAGTTCAGGAAAATCTCGGTTCCCAGGATTTGTAGTTAATGATCTATGTGTATCTGTAACCATTTGTGGGAAACTTTCTTTAGGGTTTTTCATAGTGTAAATCCTATAAATAAGACATGTTGTAATCATATAAGGTTAATCTTTATATTTTGTAATGATCTTCATGCTAATCTTTAGCAATAGGTTGCTGGTAATGTAGATGTAAGCCGAATTGGCTATAGGGTTGTTCTTGTGTAAAGAAAGAAGGCATGATGTCAATTGTGTCTTAGGTGTAGACCAAAGTTAGGCATGTAACCTTTTATTCTAAATGAATAAGACAACAAGATAAAAAGACACTCAAGAAATGTTGGCTTTCATGTTTGGGTTTCCAAGGTAAAATCTTTGTGTAATGTGTGTTTGCTATGTCATTTGTTTTCTACCTTAAATATTTTTTCCTCTCTTCTGTTAGGTTTAGCGTGGACGTATAATTTTCTAAAATAAACTACAATGTGAGAGGCCACCATGCACCAATAAAAAAAACCATTGAATGGTTTAAGGGCTATAAAGACACAAATCAATAACACTAAATCTCTATATTGTAGTAGTACAACTAAATAATCCCATGAATCCGACAAAGAACATAAAATATCAATACATTTATCTTCTTCAAACATTTTAATATTGACAGAGACTAAATGACTTACCATTGTGTTAAACACATTGAGTTGATATGTCATGGAGGCAACATCATTCATTATAAGAAGGTGAAAATGATTTCATAGGAATAATTTGTTTACTGATCCAGGTGGATATCAGTGGCCACCCACTTTTTCCAACTGGCTCAAAACAATTTTATGTCAATTTTGGCAATTTACTATTTTTAGCAGTTTTTAACTTCAGGGGCTAGTTTCAGGGCCTAAACGATGTTTTTTCATGATCAGGAACCTTATTTATAGTCAAAGACTCTTATTTACCCTCCCCCCCTCCAAATGAATCTTCTCGTCAATATATTTCCAACGAGCTATCATGCGCCCTAAATGAAGATCGTACGCAAAAGTTACGACCCTGGGAAGTTAATGTACTAACTTACCCCAATGGGGCCCACATGACTTTTGGCGCTTCATATCCTAGGGTTAGGTTTTTGTATGTCTAGATTTTTGGCATTCATATTTATTTTAAAATGTCCTTCAGATCCTCATTGTACTCATCTTCTTGTGAATGAGCGTATCCATCACATCTCTTCTCAGAGATAAGATGCCACCATTCTAGCAAGCTTGTTTTCAGAATGAATTTTACAATTTTCAACATATTTCTTATTTAATAGAAGTCAAGTTTTACTGTATTTTGGTTATTGTTCACTGTGTCTCTGTGTTAACATTATAAATATATGGTTTTATTTTGTTCCACTCATAAATCTGTATCAGTGGTATCGGAGCGGTCTGCTCCTTGTCATTTTTTAATGCATGTCCTCGACGTGGTCATGGTATAGAGAGTTGGGTCTTGAGCTTGTTTATCTTGAGGAAAACTTCTCTTGCACACCCAAGAAACCACCCATGGTGGGTGAAAATAAATACTACATGACAAGATATCCTTTCAAAAGGTTGCTCGAGGAATCCCTTGAGCGACAGAGGAACGAGATGATGGAAAACTTCACACAAATGCTTCGACCACTGCCGACAAGCGACACATCCACCTCAAGCGGAAGCGCCACCCACTTCAACGTAAAGATAAATTTTGATATTCCTATATTTGAAGGTCAAATAGATGTAGATGCCATAGATAAATGGTTAAACATTCTAGAAGGGTATTTTTCTGTCCAAAAATTTTGAGATAGAGAAAAGATTATATGTGCACTCCTCAAGGCCATCCCCCATGCCAAAGATTGGTGGGAGAATTTCTGTGAGAAAAATGAAATAGAAGGATCCAAATTATGTGCAGTTTCACCCACTTGGTATTCCTTCAGGGATGCTATTAAGGAACAATACTACCCTATTATAAGTTATGACAACTTGTATACAAGATGCACCACACTGCGGCATGAAAGAGACCAAATAGTCCCATAGTTCACTAATGTCTTCCATACCTTGCGCACCAAGATGGGTATCAAATATTATGAGTGACATCTAGTGCTCAAGTTCCGCGATGGTATACATAGATACATTAGGAAAAAAATGGAGTTTTTTGACATCTCGTCCTTGGGCATAGCCTATTGATATGTTGTCAAAATCGAGCAGAAGATTAAACAAAAGACGTGGCAGTTTGGGTCTGGGAACCCCTCACAACAGAAGTAGGGAAAGGGAATCCCTAACAAAAAGAACAAAGGAAACAACAAATATGGGGAACCTCACGAAAACTAGTGCAATCTAGAAGCAAAGAAGGACAATGAGAAGATGAAGAAAAATACCAGGAAGTGGTGTGAATTCCATAAGAGCCCTTGGCATAACACTATCGATTTCCACTCAAAGAAGTCATTAGTGGCTGAAGTAAAATCCTATGAATCAGATGCAGGTTCCGAATCTAACTCATAAATAGAGAAGGGGAGACATATCATTGGCGCAGAACCTAGTGCCACTGTTGCTACCACCAAGATCCATCCCGGTGAACTTAATGATCCAGAGGAAGGTGAGCACCTCTTTCATTCACAGATGTGGGTGAAAGGCTCTCCATTGCAATTCATCGTTGATAGCGGTAGCTAGAAGAACCTCACATCAGTAGAGGTTTTCAAGTGGCTAGCCCTACCTACAGTTGCACCCACAACCCTACACCATTGGATGGCTCCGTTAAGGAAGCGATCTTCACGTCAACGAATAGTGTCTCCTGTCATACGACATCAAGACATTCAAAGATGAGGTATCATGTGATGTTTCTCCCATTAAAGTTTGTAATGTTATTTTGTGCCAACCTTATTTATAAAAACATCATGTTGTATATGAGTCTAGGCCTCACAGTGTTATTATTACTTTGAATAGGAAATTATATAGGATACCTGAGGTAGTCCCACCTAGTGTTATTTCCTTGATCTCTACCAAGAAATATAGGAAGGTCATTTATCAGAATGATAATTTTTTCTTCTTTATGATTCGTTCTTAGAGTGAGCGAAAGGTTTCAACCACATCCATGGCCTTCGCGACTGACCTCTCCATGCAATAGAATCAAGTGGATAAGGTCATGAAAGAATACAAAGATATATTCTTATAACCTATTGGTTTACCTCTACACTGTTAGGTTAAGAATCCCATTGATCTGACCCCTGTCACACTGCTATCAAATGAGCCAGTCTATCATCGCTCTTTTCTAGAAAATGAGGAGCTCAAGCATCAGATCCAAGAACTGCTCCACGAGGGGAACATCCAACCCAACTCATCACCTTGTGGAAGCCCAATTGTTTTGGTGCAAAAGAAATATTGGACCTGGCGACTCTTCATTGATTATCGGGCCCTAAAAAAAATCACAGTCAGGAACTGGTACCCAATTCCCTGAATCGACGATCTCCTTGTTCAGCTCAAGGGGGCCAACTACTTCAGTAAGATTGATCTGATGTCTGGCTACCATTGTGTCCCAATAAAACATACAGATGTATGGAAAAATTTTGTCAAGTCAAAAGAAGGTCTTTTTGAATGTCTGGTCATGCCCTTTGGTTTGATGAATGCCCCACCAAATTTCATGAGGTTGATGGATGATATCTTGTGGAATTTCACTAATTGTTTTTTGGTGGTGTATCTCGGTGAAATCCTCATCTACAACAAGACTTTGGTAGAACAATTGCAACATGTTCAGAAGGTTCTTCACACTTTGCGACAACACAAGCTATATGCCAACTTGGAAAAATGCTCCTTTGGCATGGATATGGTCCAGTACCTAGGCTACATTTTTGATGCACATGGTGTGCTTGTTGATCCATCCAATATCCAAGTCATCCGTGATTGTCCATCCCCAACCAAACTCACTAAGCTTCGGTGCTTCTTAGGCCTTGGCAATTTCTATCTCACGTTCGTGTTGTGATTCTCCCATATTTCATGGGTCCTCAGTCATATAACCAGAGGTGGTGGTAGGGAAAAATTTGTGTGGGGATTGTCCCAATAGAAAGCGTTTAATGATCTGAAGCAACTCTTGTGTTCAACACCAGTGCTCTCATTACCTGACCTACAAAACCCCTTTAAGATCGAGACAAATGCTTCAGACTATGTTGTGAGAACAATCCTCACCCAACACAATCCTCACTTAGAATGACCACCTTGTGGGCACAATCCTCACTCAACACGACCACTCCGTGGCCTACCAAATGATCCAGTCTATCATCTCACTTTTATAGAAAATGAGGAGATCAAGCATCAGATCCAATAATTGATCCACAAGGGGCACATCCGACCCAGTTCATCACCTTGTGGAAGAATACAAAGACATCTTCTCATCACCTACTGTATTACCTCTACACTGTCAGGTTAAGAATCCCATTGATCTGACCCACGACACACTGCTACCAAATGAGCCAGTCTATTGTCGCTCTTTTCTAGAAAATGAGGAGATCAAGCGTCATATCAAGGAACTGCTCCACAAGGGGCACATCCGACCCAGATCATCACCTTGTGGAAGACTAATCATTTTGGTGCAAAAGAAAAATGGGACCTGGCGACTCAACATTGATTATTGGGCCCTAAAAAAAATCACAATCAGGAACTGATACCCAATTCCACGAATTGAAAATCTCATTGATCAACTCAAGGGGGACAAATAATTTAGTAAGATTTATATGATGTCTGGCTACAATCATGTCCCAATAGAACATACAGATGTATGGAAAGATTTTGTCAAGTCAAAAGAAGGTCTTTTTGAATGGTTGATCATGCACTTTGGTTTGATGAATGCCCCAACAACTTTCATGAGGTTGATGGACGATATGCTTTGTCCTTTCACTAATTGTTTTTTGGTGGTGTATCTAGGTGACATCCTCATCTACAACAAGACTTGGGCAGAACCCTTGCAACATATTCAGAAGGTTCTGCACACTCCGAGACAACATAAACTATATGACAACTTGGAAAAATGCTCCTTCGACATGGACAAGGTCCAATACCTAGGCTACATTGTTGATGCACATGGTGTGCATGTTGAACCATCCAATATCCAAGTCATTCGTGACTGGCCATCCCCAACCATGCTCACTAAGATTCGAATATTCTTAGGCCTTGACAATTTCTATCACAGGTTCATGTTGGGATTCTCCCATATTGCATGGGCCCTCAGTCAAATAACCAGAAATGGTGGTAGGGAAACATTTGTGTGGAGCCTGTCCCAACATAAAGCATTTGATGATCTGAAGAAACTCTTGTGTTCAACACCAGTGCTCTCATTACCTGACCTACAACCAGCCTTTGAGATCTATACATATGCTTCAGACTATGTTGTGGGGACAATCCTCACTCAACATGACCACTCCATGGCTTGTCATAGTGATACACTATTAGATGTCCTCCATAAGTACCCTACTTACGACAAAGAAATGTACTCCATTGTGCAATCTTGCCGCCACTGGAGGCATTACGTTCTCGAGAAAGAGATAACCATCCACACTGATCATAAGTCACTGCAGTTCATGCGGACACAAGGAAAATTGCAGAATGGCCTCCATCAGAAGTGGTCCACATATTTGCATCACTTCCACCTCAACATCAAGTATAAAACATGAATTACCAACTTAGTCGTTGATTTCCTCAGCAGACCTCCAGTCGCGACACTCACCATAGTTCTAGACTCTTGTGACCATGAGACCTCTGGGTGGCCCCACCTCTATGAGACGGATCCTGAGTTTGCCAAAACCTACTAGATGTTGGGCGCCAACACAACTGTCAATAATTTCCATATTCAGGATGAGATGTTGTGCCATCTGGGCCATCTCTGCATTCCATCAAGCGAGTGAGCGAAGATGATTTGTGAATCCCACTACAGTTGGGTGGAAGGACACTTCGACATGGAAAGGACACTGGCAGTCTTGCAGCGACATTTCTACTGGTCGAAACCTTGACGGGATGTCAACAAGTATATCCGGTCCTACACTTCCTACACTATTTCCAAATCATCCATTAAAAAACAAGGCCTCTACACTCCTCTGCCTACTCCTAACAGGGCTTGGGAATCCATCTCAATGGACTACATATCAAGACTCCCTTCCACTAAGAGGGGAAATGACTGTGTTTTTGTGGTTATCAATCGTTTTTCCAAGATGACAATTTTGGTATCCTACAAGAAGAGAATCATGACGGAGGACATTGCCAAGATTTTCTTTGAATGAGTGTGGGTACACTTTGGGATCCCACAAACCATTATCTCATATCAGGTCAGCTGGTTACTCAACACATTCTTCTCGAGCCTCTGGTCACTACTAGACACCAATCTCACCAAGTCCACTACCTTCCACACCCAGACAGATGACCAAACCGAGGTTGTCAACTAGATGATTGTGTACATCCTACGCATGTACAATTCCAAGCACCCTCGCACCTAGGATGAGAGTCTTCCCTATTTTCAGCATAGATATAAAATATCCATACATAGCTCAACCGAACACAACCCCTTTCAGGCGGGGTTGGGATTTCAACCATTGGGTCCCATGGATGTTGCACTACCCCTTGCGGCCACCTAGGAAGACTTGTTGCATGCTCCAACTACAGTTGACAAAGCCACCCAGTTCATTGAGAAGATCCAACACATCCTCCAGTAGGTTCATGATATTTAATAGAAGTCCAATTCCAAATACAAACAACACCATGATCAACACCGGGTGCCACACCAATTTCGGGTGGGAGACAAAGTTTGGTTGCACTTGCAGAAAGAACGCCTTACAGGGCCTCATCGAAAGCTTCATCCACTTCATTGTCGACATTACACCATTATCAAGGCTATGGGTGACAATGATTTTGATCTCAACCTGCCCCCCTTCCTTGTCTTGCACCCAACATTCAATGTGGACCTCCTTCGGCCTTATTATCCACCATTATTGGACACCTCAAAGATAACAGAATAGTTGAAACCAACAGAGCTCAACCCTGGATGCATGGAACATGCATCCACTGATTAGATCATGTACACACAGTTCAAGGGCACTCTCCAACAGAGGATACATGTTTATTGGGTTGTCAAAGCAAGGCAACTCTTGCACCAAGGAAATTGGCTCACGTGGGGCCAAATTCAACAGAAATTTCCTCATCTAATGGGGAACTCAACGCAATGGAGACCATTTATTCCTAAGTAGGGAGGATTGATCTAGGTGGATATTGGTGGCCACCCACCATTTCCAACTAGCTCAATTTTTTTTTTTGACATTTTTGGCAATTTACTATTTTTAGTAGTTTTTAACTTCCGGGGCTAGTTTGAGGGCCTAAATGACGTTTTTTCATGATTAGGAACCTTTTGGATAGCCAAAGGATCTTATATATCCTCCTAAGTGAATCTCCTCGTCAATACCTTTCCAATGATCGATCGTGCGCCCTAAACAAAGATCGTATGCAAAAGTTACGACCCCAAGAAGTTATTGTACTAACTTACCCCAACGGGGCCCACATGACTTTTGGCGCTTCATCTCCTAGGGTTAGGTTTTTTGCTATCTATGGTTTTGCATTGATATTTATTGTAAAAATTCCTTCAGAGCCTCATTTTACTCATCTTCTTGTGAATGAGTGTAGCTATCACATCTTTTCTTAGAGATAAGATGCCACCATTCTAGCAAGCTTGTTTTTAGTCTGCATTTTATAGTTTTCAACATATTACTTATTTAATAGAAGTCAAGTTTTACTGTATCTCGGTTATTTTTCACTATGTCTCTATGTTAAAATTATAAATCTGTCGTTTCATTTTGTTCCACTCATAAATCTGGATCATTCACCATGGACTTTAACTGATACATAGTTCCTAACTTAACTCATATCTCCTTAACTTTGGATTCTCTTGAGAGATTCAACAACACTAAATATGAAAGGTAGATTCAAATTATAATACATGCCTTCCTATCCATCTTCTCCTAGTATTATTTTTCCATACCCATGGGTTGTTTTCCCAACATAGCAACCTAATGATCTCTATCCAAAAGAATCTTAAGCTTCCATAACTTAAAGTTCTATTCATTCAATTTTTCTATCTCCGTCCTTAAATTGATCCCCATTTTATTTCACACATAAGAATAATCAACTCATAGCTCCCACTCAATATATATTTTATCACAAAGCCAATATTTTGTTTCTCTTGACATAACAGGCTAAGCCATAGCAACAAAGATGCCCCCTTAAATCCAATGGCCTCACTTTGATATCTTATGTAGAAAAATAGTGAATGTTAAACCTAGATAAAAAGAAATAAATGCTAACAAAATCTTAAGAAAAATAAAAATAATAAGATCTCATACACAATATAAGATATTTACACCAACAAACCTTAACCAAGAAAACTATCAAACACAAAGGTGCAACTCTTTCCCATTGTATTAACAACATAATTTATAATACAATATTTAAGTATTTTGTAGCATCATTCACCCCTAATCCATGTCTATCTAACTTAAATTAAAATGAAATGGTTATAAAAATATGGGTAAACCACCCATAAATGATCAACAAAATTGTTTAAGCTACTTCCCCAACCCTAACTTTGACTAGCCCCTAGACTCCTCCCCTGATTGTGCTAAGATGTATAGTTTCTAATTTTCCAAACAAATGTCAAATCCTATATTTTAATAAATATAAAAATAATTGACATCTATCAACATCAAATTTAAGTTTAGCAATTCTTTAATAATTTTCAAAATTGTTTAAGCTGCTTCCCCAACCCTAACTTTGACTAGCCCGTAGACTCCTCCCCTCATTGTGCCAAGATGTATAGTTTATAATTTTCAAACAAATGTCAAATCCTATATTTTAATAAATATAAAAACAATTGACATCTATCAACATCAAATTTAAGTTTAGAAACTCTTTAATAATTTTCTTTGAAGGAGGGAAAATGTGCATTTAGGTATCTTACCTTCCATGAATACACTACACTCTCATATTTTTGTATAGACCTAGGAGTTCGTTTGCTAGGGGTTAATGAAGGAAATGGAGATGTAATAAGATATGTTACACCTTCTTTGGAATGTTGAAAACACTTTAATTGGAAGATGTTGTATTGATTTTTCTATATTGTCTACCAATTGGACGTCAAGATGGTCATATTCGTATATTATAGTCTTAAGAATGGGAGAGTTATCCCCTGGACCACAAGGTTCTACAAACATTGCCTTTAGAATTTCATCAATTATACAATGCCTCCTCCAACTAATTGTTAGTAATTTTCTTTGTCATTTATGGATCTAGATAAGTTATTTGTCTTGATAGGGTTGTTTGATCTTGACATATTGTCAAGACACTTGACATGGCATCCATTTTTCTTGGTGATGTTGCATTAATTTCACCATGGTTCGACTTGAGGTAGAGTTTGGAACATTAGTTGTTCTTGAATTGAAATTGGCTTTATCGCATGCCTTCATTTTTCTTTTCTTGTCATGAGGAACTTTCCATCTCACCTATTAAGTTCCTACACTTTGATTTTTGAGTGGTTGTTAGTTTTGACCTTACCAATGATGACATCCTATGATTTTCCATTATTTTTCTTTCCTTTTCTCTAAATTAAACACTTGAGAGTATAGAGGTTTGTAATTTTTTTCAAGTAAACGCTTGATTCCATTATTTTTCTTTCCTTTTCTCTAAATTAAACACTTGAGAGTATATTGGTTTGTAATTTTTTGCAATAAACGCTTGAGAATATAGAGGTTTGTAAATTTTTGCATTATGA
>SNQJ01S0005672.1:71121-94723 GCA_010110895.2 Picea sitchensis | reverse complement strand
GTCGGGATGACTATAGATCTGAGCGCAGAATTTAATCACCATTTTGGACCCCCCACCGTTAAAGGTAGAATGGTCAGGGGGGTCTGGAAAATCATCTTAGCCATAGATCCGAGCACCAATAGCTCAGTCGTAGATCTCGATGAGGTCTTTAATCTCTGGGTGCAATTTAATTCATGAGGCAAAACTTAGGCTTAATGGATTTTTGTGGGTTTGGTGCGCTGCTTCCCTAGTTTTTATCACCATGGGGTTAGGAAAAAATTTCAACATGAGGATCATGTGTTTTTTAATCGATCATATTACACTTTTTATTGAAAGAAAACTGACTAACCTATATCCTATCCTACCTATCTTCACCTTTAGCCCAGCTTGAACTATTGGGCTAAAAAATTACTCTACCTTGGGGCTATTTGACCAAGATTAGACTGTTTGGTCAAATTTATTCACTAGCTAACCTAACTACTTGGCCAATATTAGACATTTTAGCCAAGCTTATTCATTAATTCTATCAACATAAATTTAAAAGGACTTGGTCATGCTTAAACTGTATGGATCAAGTCATAATTATTGCATGGGGATTTATCCATTTTCTTTTATGCCCTCTTTATTCTTTTTCTTTCTTTTCTTTTCTTTTAATTTTTGAAAATAATTTGCATGAATGAAATATTATTTTCAAGATAACAAACATCAATAGTGGAAATTTTCCAGTCACTAGATGATCCTATAAATTATAGGGTTATAATAGGTCAAATCAGATGGTTCATGTCTATTTAGCGGTGACACATCAACGGTTAAGTTTAGACCAAATCAACGGTCACGACTCGATCTCTAATGGGATGAACGACTGATGGAGTTTCAGTGTTTTTTCCCTTCGAGTCATCGTGACTCCAAAATTACCAAACTCACGAATCATCCTTTCACTGCTGAATCCGACGGTTGTGACTTGATCACACGATGAGATGAATGGCTGTCAAGATTTTGGTGCTTTGACCATCGAGTCTTAGAGACAATGCTCCTTACAAAACTCTTGGCTGCGATATCACCGATATGATCAGTCGGTTCACGTCTCTTCCATGGAAGAGATCAATGGTCCAACTTAAACCTTAATCCAATCCCTTCTTTCCTTAATCGAATGGTTGTGTCTTAATCAGGCGTTGAGATGTATGGTTGCCGGGATTTTTGCATGTTTCCTTCACGTCTTTGTGACCTCCAACAGTTCAACTCTCGATGACTGTAAATCACCTGACGCATGTACCTTTCAGATTTTTGGCATTCGGGGCTTCCAAACACTAGAGTTTTTGCTTACAATGAAAAACTCCAAAGTGAGACTCTCGAGAGTGACGTAAATGCTTACGTCACTTGATGATGTGTGACAATCCTATTAGCTTCCACGTGTCATTCATATACGTGATAGACACGTGCATGTAATGCCATATCAACTTGACACTTGTCAGTGTCTGAGTATGCCACGTGTCCTTAGCTGATGTGGTCTGTTGTGTCATTTTTCCTTGGTTTAATCCAACGGCCCTCCAACGTTTTCCAGATCCGACGACCCATGATTTCTATCGTGATTTCATGTTTTGCTATTTTGTAAGATTTAAGCACTTCCATTCTTTGACTTTCCAGTCAGCAAAACGATGACTCTTCACCATGTGTCCTTTGGCTCAACGACCAGGATTGTTTGGCAAATTTTGTGACTTTGAAATTGTCTCTTCACAATTTCCTTGCATAACAAATTGTCGAATTCATTGATCTTGCACCACGTATTCTCCTTTCAACCGATGTCTAGGTGGTTTTGTTGCAATTTCATGTTTCGATATATCATAAAGTAGCATTCTCTTTCCTTCAACTCGCAATCTTCGATTTCCCAAAATACGGTATTCCACTCTCGTCAGATATATGACCCACGTCGCTCCTCCTTTTAGATTTGGATCTAATGGTCCATGTCACTCCTCCTCCTGAGATTTGGAGTGTTGAATGAGTTCAATGCTTATCCTCCTTGCATCTATGATGGATCTAACCGTTGTTGGTCCTTCGTCCTCTGATATGAAGGTCATTATACTTTTACGATTCTCAAGATCACGGCCAATCTCTTGATCAGATGGTTGCTGAGCTTCTCACTCTGATCGGATGACTGTTGAGGCCTCTCACCATTTCTGCATATTGATCAACTGTTCAATATTTTCACTGATCCTGATGACATTTCTACAATATTTTCTTCCTTTAAATCTTGATCATTGAATCATTGTTGATCCTATCTTGATCAACAATAGTCACAGATTTCCTCTCTATGAAATGTGTTATTCCTTCCGAGCTTTGATCTTTTGACTATTCGCTTCCCGTGTTCGCTCTTTCGATCTCTGCACACAATTTGACATCTTCTTTTGACTGATATACATGTTGACATCAATGACAATCTCATATGATATACTTCATCATTACAGATCATCACTTCAACTGTTGACATCAATGACAATCTCATATGTTGTACTTCATCATTACAGATCATCACTTCAATTGTTGACATCAATGACAATATTTCCAACACATAAAATTCTCTCCATTGTTCCATTGTCAAATCATTAACATAAATTTTTGCAAGAATAATTGATTATCAAGGGTGTATAACACATTTTTCTTCAATCACAGGATCTAATTCTTCTTGAGGAACTATAATGTGTATTTGGGAATCTGAAATGGTTTCTCCAAAAAAAAACATATTTACCCTTTAAAGATGAAGACCAACCTAAACTTTCTTTGGATTTTTTCAATAATTTTTTACGATCTGATATTGTTGGACTTGGCTTAGGACCTGGGTTGGTGCTGGTCACTTTCCTTTTTGAAGATGAAGCTGATACTTATGATTTGGTGGGCTCAGACTTTGATCCCTTCACTTCTCTTTTAGGAGCCATATCTGATGTAATGGAGTCGCCAGGTGGAAAATAATGCAGTTTACTTTTGTGTCCAACTCATTTTCACCATCAAGAGCTAGTCTTTCTCACCATCATTTTTCCCAAGGAAAATATCTTATTTCCTTCATCCTCAGAAATGGCACCAAAAGATGTTAGTCCCTAAAGTTGCACTTGACTTCTAAAGGGAAAGCTAGGGAACCTCAGTTATTGCATTGGTTAATGATTATAAGTATGTTTGGTGTTTTTAAATGGGTTTGAGGGTTAAGCAGTGGGCAAAGATAACAATATCAATCTTAGATCACAAGAACAAGTTCCTATCATGCTTTCTTAGTGAATGGTAGTCATTTTTTTGAATTAGATATCATATTTTAACACAAAAGATAGAGATATCTAAGTTTCCAATCTGTTCACTCACATAGGAAATTTGTGATCCTAAATATCATTCAATAACAAGAAACATGTACTTAAACACAAATTAGGTAATGAACAAGCAATAGACAAAATATTTATTGGCTTTAATCATAAACAAGATATATAAAATGCATCGCGAAAGATAAATATGCATTCAAGTAAGACAAGAAAGAATATAATACAAGAAGAGAATTCTAACCATCAAATAACATTTTTGATTTAGTGCAAAATGAAATAAGTCTTAGTCTTTAGATGATAAACAGAGTTTTCCAAAATACCACCAATCCAATAGATCCTATTATTAAGATCTAGTTCATATCTAGTCCTAATTTCTGGCTATCATCTAGAAATACTCCTATTACATTTCTCTTATTCGAATCTCAAGAGTCTAGTCATTAGATATATATCTAGATATATTTGACAAGTTCTCATCTCATAATATATTCAGATCCTATAAAATAGGATTGTTGCAACTACTTGTTGAGTTGGTTCTTCAAACCTGCATAAAAAGTGAAAAAAAATGTTGTGAACAAATCCTTGATTGGCTCAAATCACTTCAATAACTTGTAGAGGGAAGACTACAAATTTTTTTCAACAAAATCTTTTTATATTGCATAAGTTGTGTTCCATGTATTCTCCATTCAAATGAAAATAATTGACCTATGTGTAGTCTTTGAAAACAACTTCTGAATTTCTAATTTATTTTAAACATAGGTACTCATGTCTGACAGAAATCAAAATTGTATGTTTCCCTAGTTTTGGAACCTTCACTATGGAGTATAAGATGAACCTTTGGTCTGCTCTTGTTTCAACTTATTATTGAGGACTTCATTATGACAATTGAGTCTGATGTTCATCTTCCTCACCTTTTTAAATAGTTTTCGTTGATTCTTGTTATTTTTCTTAAGCTTCTACAGTTTTTCCTATTGCTTGGCATTCCAATGTTCAAGTGCCAGTTTTTCTTGTTTCAACTCCTTGATAGCTGCTTGTAATCTTTTATTTTCTTATTTTTATTCATTCCCTGTCTCTATGGAATATCCCTCATGGATTTCCTCTATTGCAGGTTCATTTAGGTCAATTAATAACTTGGGATTTCTTTCTCTAAATTCATACATGTCCCCTTTTGAAGATGAACCCACAATGATCTCCTCTTCTGTATGATTTTTTGGAATTTGAACTTCTTGCATATCTGGACCTGGTAGCTTATCCATCTCTAGGATATATGTTGGATCTTGATCCATTTCATCCTCAGAATTCAATGTTTCTGACACTTGTAAATGTTTCTTTGTTCTCTTTATTTTCTGTGTAGTCTTATCATTTGTATCATCATCAAGAACAATTAGATTGTTTGTTTTCAGATAAGGCTTGATTAAGGATTTAGAATTTAGCCATTTTATTGGTTACCCTATTTTTAGGACTGTTTTTGTAATATGCAACTTGTTTTCCCGTATCAAGCTTATTCTATTTTTTATTAGTGATCTTCTCTACAGGTTCATCATGATATTCTGTTTTAGGTTCCAATTTTACTTCCTCCAGCTGCTCTGTTGTGTGTTTTTTTATTTTTATAGTGTAAACTCTATCAAAAAATTTAACTTCATGCTTCAAAATAGGGGAATCACTTTCTTTCTTATTTTCAATTTCTTGTTGCAACTAGTATTTCCTTTTTCTAGACCTATTCCTTTTGGATATATGGGAGTCTTCTTGTGGCTTTAGAGAATCTTTGGGAGCTCTTTTTCCTATTCTATGTTTCTTTTCTGGGGTAGCCTTTTGTTTTGATCCATTTTCTTCAATACTTAATGAACTAAGTAACCAGTTCCAGGAAAGTTGAAGCTCTCTCAATGCATACAAAACCATAGTTTTGATGAGGCCTTGATGAAACAAACTCTTACCAGCAGTTGCAAGATACGTTTGTACCCTTTTGTACATTTTTGTTAAGATTTTTAGTAAATAAAAAGGAAAACAAAAAGGGATATTGCCACTTAAGTGCATTAACAATATTATATGATAAAAATAAACAACAGAGAACCTCCCTTCACAAGTAATGTACATTCTAATTTCTTCCAAAACACTTTTCCATTCCTCTTTCAACCATTTATGTTGAATGTCTTGACTTCGATTGGGGTTTTGATGTTCTGGAACCAGAAACTGGTTGACAATATTAGCAAGCATGATTTTTTTTTTCTGCCACCTTTCTCCATACATGAGCAATCTACATGTAGCTCCAATTGAATGTTCTATCACATGTATAATCACATTTCTTACCACTGTCTCAAATCCATCAAAATTTTGTGCGAAAAACATTTAGATATCTTCTTGGTAAACCTGGAATGTACAACAAAACTTAAACCACCCTGCATTTTTAAAATTCTACGTGATCTCAGGGCATGCTTCAAGAAATTCTACTCCTTTTGGTTCTAATTGATTGATATGTCCACCTTTTTTGGGAGCCATTATACTCATTAACCTACAGGTGGTAGGGTTTCAAATTGATGGTCGTTCTGGAGTTTCCTAGACATTTGAACGATATAAAGAAGTCGTTTTTATCTGTAGAACACTTTTTAGTCCTTGAGGTAGATATTAACACAATTCAAATATCATCAATATTTCTATTTTAAGCGTGGCCAAAAACCTCGATTTGATGTAAACACTAACATGTACAAACACGATCTTCCTAGATCATCATCCGGATACTCGTTTTGATGAAATTATAATGTTTTGGCATTGTTGGGTCTCTGGCATAATTTCATAACTACTCTCATGATTTTTCTGGATTGAGCATGTTCAAAACAATCATGATTTCAGGTGCTACATGAATAACGATATTCTTGTAGCGCCTTCCTTTTATTTTAAATTTTCAAAACTAATAGGAATTGGCTCCAAATATGATGGGAGATACTCAAATTATCTAAATTCAAACTTTATCTCACTAATGCATGACAAAAATGCTCAAGAAAACATAAAAACACACACCATAAGGAGTAGGAGAAATGAATCAAAGGGGAAATTTAGGCAAACAAAGTATGGTAGAAAAGGGTAATTTGTGGATGAAAAGTCATGAAAAAATCAAGGAATAACAACAACAATCATTGGTTCCACAAAATCTTGCACCTTCAAAAGGCAGAAACCTAGGTCATCCTCCTAAACAGGATGCTTCCTCAAGTGCCCACATTTATATGTTCAATGATTTAGATTTGACCACTAGAATGAAAACATATGACACACCTCCAGGTAAAATAGGTAAAGAGAGTGTAACTAATGAAAGAGTGAGTGATCCACCTTGCACTTTTGTTACCCCTCCATCTGGACCTCTCTAGATTGAGAAACCAAATTTTGACTCTATAGTACATCCGCCAAGAGTACCATTTGAAATTCGACCTTTAATCCCAACTCTCATGCCGCCCAGAACTAAAAAATAGTTGAAGATCTGGTGCAAGCACCTTGAGCAACGTCGACACTCGAAGTTCTGTAAAATTGGCTTAGTCAGCGTAGGACTCTCTTGGCGGCCATTGGATCTATAGATACCGAGTCATCCAATACTATCATTTTTAACCTAGATTATTATAAATCGATGCTCTCTCACCAACTTGTGTTTCAAATTGAAGTTGTTGTTCACAATCAACACATTCATCTTACTATATTGGATAAAGGAGCATCGACTTGCGTCATGTCCTTAGCTTGATGGAAATGCCTTAAATCACCAAGTATCAATCAATCTCCTACTGTTTTGAAAGCATTTGATGGAAGATGTTTTATACCTCATGGACTTTTGGAATATTTATCCATTCAACCGAGGGAGAATACTTTTTCCGTTGATGTGGAAGTAGTCAATGCTCCTTTAGAGTATAACTGGTTGCTTGGACGAAGTTGGTTTTATGCTATGAATGTTGTGGCATATTCAATGTTTCGATATATCAAATTTCATCATCAAGGAAAAATAGTTGCTATCGATCAATTAGATTATTGTACGCCTGATTCCCGCAGCCAAATTACCAACAATATCCCATTTTTGGGGGACTCAACAATTACTTACCAAAGTGTGGGGGTTGGATTACTCAAAGTCATCCGAATTTATTAGTAGAATGAAATGAAAACACATATTTATAATACTAACACAGACAGATAGTGAGTAACAAAAAATATATAGTACAACCGGACTTCTATTAAATAAGAAATATGTTGAAAATGTAAAATGCAGATTGAAACAAGCTTGCTAGAATGGTGGCAGCTTATCTTTGAGAAGATATGGGACGACTACGCTCATTCTAAGAATATGAGTACAATGAGGCTCTGAAGAAATTTTTACAATAAAAATGAAATCCAAAAACCTATACATCCAAAAACCTAACCCTAGGATATGAAGCACCAAAAGTCATGTGGGCCCCATTGGGGTAAATTAGTACATCAACTTCCCGGGGTCGTAATGTTTGCATACAGTCTCCGTTTAGGGTGAAAGATATCTCATTGGAAAGGTATTGAAGAGGAGATTCATTTAATAAGATCAATTAGAGCCTTTTAATATCATTGAGGTTCCTGAATACAAAAACACGTAGTTTAGGCCCTCAAAATGGCCCTAGAAGTTTAGAAACTGAAAAACTACTAAAAATAGTAAGTTTCCAAAGAACTGTTTTGAGCCAGTTGGACATGGTGGGTGGCCATAGAGATCATCCTAGATAAATACTCCCCCCTTAGGAATAAATTATCTCCATTGCATTGAGTTCCCCCATCAAATGAGGAAATTTCTGCTGAATATGGCCCCGAGTGAGCCACTTTTGTTGGTGCAAGAGTTGACTTGCTTTGACAACCTAATAAAGTTGGATCCTCTGTTGGTGAGTTCCCTTGAACTATGTGTCCATGATATTATCAGTGGATTCATGTTCCATGAAGTCAAGGTTGAGCTATGTTTGTGTCAATTGTTCTTCTATCTCCGATGTGCCCAACAATGGTGGAAAATAAGGTCATAGTAGGGCCACATTGAATATTGAGTGCAAGACAAGGAATGGGGGAAGGTTGAGCTCAAACAAATTATCACCCACAACCTTGGTGATCATGTAGGGTCGATAAAGGAGTGGATGGAGATTCTATTGAGGCCCTATAAGTCGTTCTTTTTTCATGTGCAACCAAAATTTGTCTCCCACCTTAAACTAGTGTGGCACCCACTGTTGATCATGGCATTGCTTGTACTTGGAATTGGAATTCTGTAAAATATCCCAAACCTATTGGCAGAGCTGTTAGATCTGCTCAATGAACCAGGTGGCTTTGTCAGCTCCAGTTGAATCATGCAACGAGTCTTCCTGGGTGGCCGCAAGGGGTAGTGCAACATCCATGGGACACAATGGTTGAAATCTCAATCCCACCTAAAAGGGGTTCTGGCCAGTTAATTGTTGAGCTATGTATGGATTTGTTGTAGTTGTGTTGAACATAGGAAGACTCTCATCCTAGATGCAAGGGTGCTTGGAATTGTACATGCGCAGAATGTGCACGATCATCCATTTGATGAACTTGGTTTGTCCATTTGTCTGGGGATGGAAGGAAGTGTACTTGATGAGCTTGGTGTCCAAAAGTGACCAGAGGCTCGACCAGAATGTGTTGACAAAATGACTATCCCGATCTAAGATAATGGTTTGTGGGATCCCAAAGTAGACCCACACTCGTTCAAAGAATATCTTGGAAGTAGCCTCTACTGTGATGCTCTTCTTGTAGGTGGCCAAAATAACCATCTTGGAAAAGTGGTCAACAACCACAAAAACACAGTCATTTCCCTGCTTTGTGGATTGAAGGCCCAACATATAGTACATTGAGATGGATTCCTAGGGATTTTCAAGAGTAGTTAGAGGAGTGTACATTCCTTGTTTCTTAATGTCTGGTTTGGAAATAACACAGGTAGTGCAGGACCATATATACTTGATGACATCCTGTCAAAGTTTCATCCAGTAGTAATGTCGTTGAAACATTTCCAATGTATTTTCAATGATGAAGTGTCCTTCCACCCAAATGTAGTGGGATTCCCAAATAATATTTGCTTGCTCACTTGATGCAACAAATATATGGCCCAAATGGCACAACAACCCATCCTAAAGATGGAAATTGGTGACAACTTTGTTTGTGCCCAACATTTGGTAGGTGTTGGCAAAGTCAGGATCTGTCTCATAGAGGTGGGGCCATCTGGAGGTCTCATGGCCACACGAATTGAGCACTATGGTGAGTGTCGCCACTGGAGGTCGGCTGAGGCAATCAACGAATCAATTGGTCATTCTGAAACTTCTATTTGCATGAACTACAGTGGCTTAGGATTAGTGAGTGTGGTTGGGGTTGTCCAGTCAAAGATGACTTGGATCTTGGCTAGATCCACATGCACACCATCCACATCAACAATGTATCCTAGGTAGTGGACTATGTCCATGCTGAAGGAGCATTTTTCAAATTTGGCATATATTTGTGCTACTGCAGAGTGTGAACAACCTATTGAATGTGCTACAAGTGTTCTGCCCAAGTCTTGTTGTAGATGAGGATGTCATCCAGGTACACCACTACAAAATCATTGGTGAAAGGATGCAAGATATTTTCCTTCAGCCTCAAGAAATTTGATGGGGCATTTGTCAAACCAAAGGGAATGACCAACCTTTCAAAAATATCTTCTTTTGACTTGAAGGCAGTCTTCCATACATCTATCTTCTCTATTGGGAATTGATGGTATCCAGAATTCAAATCAATCTTACTGAAGTATTTGACACCCTTGAGATGATCAAGGAGATCTTCGATTCGGGGAATCGAGTATCGGTTCCTGATTGTGATTTTATTTAGGTCCCAGTAATCAATGAAAAGTCGCAATGTCCCATATTGCTTTTGCACAAGTACAATTGGGCTGCCACAAGGCGATGATCTAGGTCGAATGTGCCCCTTGTGGAGCAGTTCTTGGATCTGACAATGGATCTCCTTGATTTCTAATAGAGAGAAAAGATGGAATGGTCCATTGCGTAGTGGTGTGTCAGGGGTCATATCGATGGAATGCTTGACCTGATAGTGCATAGGTACCCTAGTAGGTGAGGAGAAGATGCCTTTGTATTCTGCCACAAACTTGTCCACTTTCTTCTATTGCATGGAGAGGTCAAACACAGGGGCCATGGATGTGGCTAGAATATTTCTCTCACTCTGAGAGAGAATCACGAAGAAGAAAAACTTCCCGATATGAGAGATAACCTTCTTGCATTGCTTGGAAAAGATCAAGGAAATGGAACTAGGTGGGACTACATCGGGTATCTTGTACAATTTCTTGTTCAAAGTAATAATAATAGTGCAAGGCCTAGACTCATATAGATCATGACGTTTCCATAAATAAGTTTGACCCAAAATAACATCACAAACTTCAATGGGATAAACATTACACAATACCTCATCTTTGAATGATTTGATGTCATACGACATGCGACATTGTTGGCTGACGTGAATATCACTCCCTTGTTGGAGCCATCCAATGGTGTAGGGTTGTGGCGTTGTCAGAAGGGATAGCCACATCATGACCTTTGCTGATATGAGGTTCTTCTCACTGCCGCTATCAACGATGAAGTGCAATGGAGTGACTTTCACCCACATCTCTGAATGAAAGAGGTGCTCACCTTCCTTTGGCTCATCAGGTTCACTGGGCTGGATCTTGATGGTAGCAACGGTATCACTAGGTTCTGCGTCAATGCTATGTCTCCTCTTTTCTAGTTTCGAATCATAGTTGGAACCCACATCTGATTCAAAGTCTTTCACCTCTTCCACCAATGACATCTTTTACCATAAATGAATAGTGTTATTATAGGGGCTCTTATGGAAGTCAAACCACTTCCTGGTATCTTTCTTCATCTTTATTCTGTCCTTATTTTCTTAAGGCTTCGACTGGTTGTCTAGAGGTTGTCCATATTTGATATGTACTTTGTTTTCCAGGTTGGGGCTTCCCTTTCCCTTCTTCTGATGTGAGGGATTCCCAGACCCGAACTACCATGCCTTTTGTTTAAGCTTCTGCTTGATTTTGACGACATATTGATAGGTCGCGCCTAAGGACGAGATGCCAAAAAATTCCATTTATTCTTGGATGTATCTATGTATACCACCATGATACTTGAGCACCATATTTCTCTCAAAATATTTGATACCCATATTGGTGCACAATTTATGGAAGATATTTTTGAAATCTAGAACTACTTGGTCCCTTTCCTGTCGTGGTGTGGTCAATTTTGTATACAGGTCATCATAACTTCCAACAAGGTATTATTATTCCTTAATAGAATCCCTAAATGATTCCTAGGTAAGTGTGACTGTAAATAATGAGGGTTCCTTCATTTATATTTACTCACAGAAAGTATCCCACCAATATTTGACATGGGGGACGGATTTGAGGAGTGCAAAAGTAATCGTTTCTCTATTTCAAAAGTTATGGATAAAAAAATACCCTTCTAGAATATTCAACCATTTCTCTACAACATATGCATCTATCTGACCTTCAAATATAGGAATATTAGAGTTGATATGTACCTTGAAGGGGCAGTACCTCTCAGGTAGATGTGTCATGTTTGAGAAACCGTCGAGGGATTTGTGCAAAGTTTTCCATAATCTCGTTCCTCTGTCACTCGAGGTCTTCCTAGAGAAACATTTTGAAAGGATCTCTTTGTCCCATCATCTTTATTTTAGCCATGTGGAAGGTTTCTTGGAGAAACGCAAGGTAGTTGTCCTCAAGAGAAACAATGCTGAGACCAAATACCTATACTCACGACCTCCGTCGAGTCATGCACTAAAAATGACAGGAGCAGGTCCGGCTCTAATACCATTCATCATGTTATGAAGAATGAAATGAAAATAGATTATTAATATTAGCTTACAAATATATAGTGAATAAAAATAGAGATGCAGTAAGAATTGGACTTCTATTAAATAGAAATATGCCGAAACTATACAATTCATATTGAAACAAGCTTGCTAGAACAGTGGCAACTTATCTGCGAGGAAAGAGATGTGATAATGCGCTCGTGCATGAAAGATGAGTAAAAATGAGGCTCTGAGAGGCCATTTAGAATAAACATCTACGCTCATTCGCAAGAAGATGAGTAAAATGAGGCTCTGAAGGCCATTTTAAAATAAACATGAAATCCAAAACCCTAGACATCCAAAAACCTAACCCTAGGAGATGAAGTGCCAAAAGTCATGTGGGCCCCGTTGGGGTAAGTTAGTACATCAACTTCCCAAGGTCGTAACTTTTGCATACGATCTCCGTTTAGGGAAAACAATAGCTTGTTGGAAAGGTATTGACAAGGATATTCATTTAGGGGGATCAATAAGAGCCTTTAGATATCATTGAGGTGAATGATTGAGAAAAATCATCGTTTAGGCCCTCAAAATGGCCCCGGTAGTTTAGAAACCAAAAAACTGCTAAAAATAGTAAGTTGCCAAAAACCTGTTTTGAGGCAGTTGGAAATGGTGGGTGGCCACCGAAGTCCTCTTGGATAAAAAATATTATTTTCTCATGGGAACTTTCCCCACACCTATTCCTCCAACTTTGCAATTTATCACAATGGTGAAGATGATTACAACAATGGTACATAAATCCCTTGAATCATACCTAGTCCTTTAGAATTTGATACACTAGGTGACACTATGCCACTTAGTACAACCGAGGTTGAATAAAAATCCATTCAATCCTCCTCTCCTTCACCCAATGACCAACATATGGTGGCGTCTAATTCTTATTGATTACCATCCTGGTTGGACTCATTATCATCGACCTTTGATTACATCCTACAAATGTTTCTATCTGATGAATACATTATGAAAATGATTAATATCGAAGAGTCACCATGGGATGATAACCACCATCGCTCATCCTTTCTTCCCAGTTTGGATGAAGTCGAGAAATATATTCAATCTATCTTTCCATTTGAAATTGTCAACAATCCTCAATCTCTGATACTCACTCAGGATACAATCTTCGAGGTAAATTTAGGAAACATATCACAAACCATCATCGTAGACATATAAAAAAAAGGTGTCATGGAAAACATTAAATTAGGTGCAAACTCTTCAACTAAAGAGATAAAAAATTACACCGCCTTGTTTAAAGAATTAAGTAACATTTTTTCCTGGAGCTATGAATAAATTTCAGGTATCGACCCTTCGATCCTTGTGCATGAATTTAAAACTTACCCTAGAGATAAAATGGTATGACATAAAATTTGCCCTGTCCATCCTTGGAAAACTGCGTCAATAAAGGAAGAATTTGAGAAATGATTGAAATCTAGTTTCATCTACCCTATACCTCTAACTGAATCAGTTTCCAACATCGTTCCAGTCATAAATAAACAAGGGACATTTCAAATTTTTTTCAACTATAGGGATCTAAATAAGGCTTGTCCAAACGACAATTACTATACGCCCTTCATCGACCAAATTATTGATAATTGTGCCAGGAGCGTAATTTTCTCTTTTATGGATGGCTTCTTGAGCTATAACCAGATATATATTTTACCAACTGATCAACACAAGACAACCTTCATCTTCCCATGGGTAACTTTCACATATCTTAAATTACCCTTTGGCCTTAAAAATGTTGGGGCCACTTTCTAGCGAGCTATGTCGTACGCTTTCCACGATATCAAACATATCGTTGAACCTTACCTTGATGACTTTCCAGTTCATTTGGCACATCAAAAAGATCATATTGGTCATCTGAGAGAGATATTTCTTAGATTTCGGCATTACAACATATGTTTGAATCCCCACAAATGCAGTTTTGTTGTCGAATCGGGGAGACTTCTAGGCTTCATGGTACCCAAATATGGGATTATGGTGGATCCCTTGAAAGTAAAATATATTCTCTCTTTACCTCCTCCCACCAATCTTACACAACTCCAAAGTTTGCATGGGAAGGAAAACTTTCTATGTAGTTTCATTTGCAATTATGTCGAAATCATGAAAGGATTCATGAGACTGATGGAAAAGGATGTCCCTTTCATCTGGGATGAACTTTCTCAATTCTCATTTGATGCTCTCAAACATGATTTGATGCATACACCACTGTTACACCCCCTTAACTATGTGATAGATTATATCCTTTACTTGGATGCCTCCACTTCCACTATTTCCATGGTGTTAGTTCAAGAGGACGACAACGGTGAAAAAAATGTGATATATTATTTAAGTAAGATCCTTTCAAGTCCTGAACTTTGATATTCACATGTTGAAAAGTTGGCTTTGGCAACAGTCATTTTTATCCAAATATTTCAACACTACATCTTACTTCGCACTACCATGGTCATTGATGATTCAAACCCCATGTATCACATCTTGAATCATCCAGTAATTGGGGGAAAATATTCAAAATGGATCGTCATTCTTTAGGAATTCGATTTCAAGTTCACCAAATCCAAAGAAAAAAATTCATTGGTTTTTCTAATTTAATCTGCGATCTTCCACATAATGATGAGGGAAATGAGCCCAATGATTCCCTTCCTAATATGTCACTGTTTCTTATCAGTACATCTTATACATGGTATGGAGATTCTTTTATATCTCCAGACCCAATGCTTCCACCCAGATATTTCACGTGATGAACGATGTCGTATTAGACATCATACAAAATACTACCTTATTGTTGGTGACACTTTATATCTATGTAGTATTAATACTATTCTACGTTGTTGTTTGACCCATGAAGAGGTTGAGCGTGTTTTAAATGTTTTCCACTTAGGAGATTGTGGAGGTCATCTCTCTATGATGGATACAACCCAGAAGATATTACGTGTAGGTTATTTTTAGCCATCCATTTTCAAATATTATATTTAGGCCATTAAAAAATGACCACCTTGTCAAATATTTCAGAAGAGAGCACATACTCACCCAGATTCGCTACATACCATCATTGCCATCGACCCCTTTGCAAAATGGGGCATTGATTGTATGCAATGTAAGCCTACCTCAACTGGGGGGCATGGTTATATTATCATTGCAATCGATTATTTCACTAAGTGGGCTTAGGCTATGCCTACATTTCTAAACGATGGTCAAACTACAACACTTTTTGTATTTAACTACATCATCGCTAGATTCAGAGTCCCAAGAGCTATCGTAACTGATAAAAAATCTCATTTCCAAAATCATATGATGAGTGAGATGCGTACCAAATTGGTTTTTCAACATGAAAAATCATCCCCATATTATCCTCAAGCCAATGGACAAGTTGAAGCCATAAAAAGGGCCCTGAAAAACATGCTTCAATGCATGGTGGGGGTGAAAAAGACCATTTGGCATCTGCAACTCTTCTCAACACTCTAGGCCTATCGAAATTTGGTTAAAAATGCCACTGGAATCACACCTTCCTAGAAAATACACATCCTTGATTTCGATCTCTAAAATATGAGATCCCACTCGAAAATCCTTCTCATCAGTATCCCATAACCCAATCATATGCTCAAGGAGAAGTGTTTCCTTTCGCATGTTCTGTATCTTGAAAATTTTTAGTAAACCACAATTCCAAAGCATTTCCCTTTCTTGAGGGTCATGCCATGCGGCCAAAACATCATTTTTGTGCTCTCTTTCCTTGCACTCAAGCATATTGGCTATGAAAATCCCTACAAAACAACATTAAATATGATTAATCAAAGCCCCAATTCCAAAACTGCTTTCCTAAACAGTAAAACCATTAAAAGAATTTTGTGTTATGCACCTAACGCCCCCTGTAAGCTATTTTAGAGAGTTGGCACACCCTATCGAAGGGCACCAAGATTTGGGATGGTGCCCTTCTCGATGCCTTAGTGGAGAGCCACCCTACTAGGGTTCTATGGAGGTTACCAAGGAGCCCCAAAACAACCAAAACTTACATGAAAACAACCATGAAAACATTGAAAATAAAGAGGAGGATCATACTACCAACTTGGTCTAGATGGAATGACAAATGATGGCACAAAGCTCCTGCAATCAATGCCAGAAAAAAATTCTCCAAATGGAAAAAACTCCAAGTGAAAGAGGTAGGTGAAAGTGAAAAGTGAAATGAACTAGATTTTTCATCCAAATTACTTTTAACCACTTACAAACTAGTTTTATTAAAGCCTTTTTCACATCAAAATTTCATTTTATTTGGATATTTTTCATAATTTCCGTTTTTTTTTAGGGAATTGTTGGTTTTCCTAGAATGTATTTTTAATACATGAACATAGGAGGTGACTTTTTTTTTCACCTTACGATCCATTCGAGCATGATTCATCATTATTCAAGCTCGATAAAATAACGAAGAGTCGTCTGTTGTGTGATAGTTTAACCCTTTTTCGGTCCCGAAAGACTAACTACGAAAAAAAAAAAACTCTAATCATTTTGGTTAAAAGAGTTCTCCTTCACCTTATTTTATGGTTTTTCAGGATTTGGAGACTAAAATTATGAAAAAGAACATCTACAAAGTTTTCTTTAAGTTATTTTCAAACTTCCTAAACATGAAAAACCACCACGTTTTCCTTCTCTGGACTCATAAAACTATACATTGAAGGTCCCATATGGGGACAAAACCTTACTTTTTCCAGTTCATAAAAGATAGTAAGAGGAACTTACCAAAGGTAAGTTATACTGAGCACCTGTTGTCCTCCTCGAGCTGGTTAAACAAGAAAGAGGTACCCATCTATCTAGATGGGGGAAAAATTGAAGGACATGGGTCGAGTGTCTTGAAACCTTTAAGGAAGTTATTATTGTCACCCTTGAACATGGAACCTATTTGCATCTCACCTTACATTTTATTGTTTCACTCTCCCCTGATTCACACCAATCCTATGAGTCTTGTTACTCCTTCATCTCACCATAAGAGTGCCACAAACATTGTCACACTATGTTTTGGTCATTTTCTCAAATGAGTCGAAGATTCCAAGTCTTTTTTCATGCCTCATAAATGTTCAAGGGAATTTTTTCACTTCAAATAATCTATCTACAGTATTACTAGTTTATATTCCCATGTTAGTCTATATTCACCTTCCTATGACTATTTTGTGTCAATGATGGGGGATACATCAAGGCCCTCCTTCAACAAGTCTTTTCCTACCAACTTCAACACATTATCTAGGAGGTCGAATTAGAAACATAGTGGTACCTTGGAACCTACATGCCTCAATGGAAATCCTCCTCACTTTTGATAGTGGGTTTACGTCAATCAACCCTGATCGATTGATTCCTTGGATGTTCGAATTCAAATCATTATTCATGTTTGTTGGAATGTACTATAGGTACCTTGGGAATCATTTACATCATTGGTGATTTCCTTTGCACTTGTTAACAATATAAATCAAAACATGTTCGACATCAAAACATTTATTCACATGGACAGAATCATACTATTTTGGGATCGGGACGAAGACCCTGGGTTGAGTACTCACCATGTTTTGTCCTTCACCCAGGTTGTGATGGAAATCATTTGACTTATATACACAGATCCGCTTTTTATTGGTTTGTGGCTATGTTCTTTTCATATTGTAGCTCCACTGTGTATTATTTCATGGATGCGATCAGGTCATGTCATGGAGGAATGGATCCACATTGTATCTTTAGTGGCTATCTCCTTAGTCAAATCACTATGGATCTGTAGTGCATTGGTTGGTGTCCATTATTTGATTCATTTATATTTTGAGATCAAGTATGCATACCTCGGGAATGAAACATATATTAATATTGTTTGATGATTTTTTTCATATTCTACCGGGTTCTTTGACTCCACCAACCTTGCGATGAAGAATCTATAAAGTGTTTTGGCCATCATTTTTCTATTCTGACTTCACACGTTGGGGGGAAATATGTTACACATCAAAATTACACACTTGCATATAAAGTGTCGCAAGTGTTGCATGTGGCACACACGTCATGTTTTAAGTGTCGCATGTGGTGCAAATGTCACATTCTAAGTGTCGCACCCAAACTGTTGCAATTTTCATAACATGCTTCATGGGATTTTTGTAAGTGTCACAACTCAATTGGCACCATAGAAACACTTGTCACAACCCCCAAATCATGTTGGAAGGAAAAGCCCCATCATTTGGCAGTCTAAGCATGGTATTTTACTTGGGATTTTGACCATTAATGGGAATTTAAGAAGACTATCGCTCCCCTGCCCATACTTAGGGAGTGTGAGTGTTCCCTATGTCATACAAAGGGGGTGCCATAGTGCTCTATCTTCAACATAATTGGGGAAGAAATTTTGATTGGAGGAAATCTTGGTGAATCCCACCTTCTTCTAAGGGACAACTCTGAAAGGTTGGGGTTTGTTCGACTCGAATCCTACTCCATGTCTCTATCTTAGGAAATAATCACAACCTATGGAGCCATATCCTCAACCTTTTCCAAAAATACTCAAGGTGGTTAAACCTCTAAAAACCTATAAAATGAAGGTATTTCCATGGTTAAGAGGAGGAAGAAATCAATAATAACATCGTTATTTTTATCTTACTTTGTTCATGCAAAGGTTGGACGAGGAGATCCTGGAGGAGCTGCTGCATATTCAAAATCGAATAGTAAGTATATTTTTTTGGTTCTCTAATTAATATACTTGGCTTATTCCCTTCAAGTATGTGTACTTTTACATCTACTTGTCTATTGTTCTTCAGTMTTCATAGATAAATCTATTTTCTTAATTATATAGAGTAGAAGAAATGTATCTTTGTTTCTTTTTGCATTATTTGATCTACCTTAAGGAGCTTAGAAATCAATCCCAAGGATTGGATCACAGAGGACAATCATCAAAATAAGGTATGCCACACTTTTTTTCTTCTTGTTCGATTAGCTGAGTTAGATCTAAAAGGAATATAGAAAGCAATTGTACTTTTCTTTCTTGGAATAGGGGTCTAGAAATCCAAGGGAGGTTTCACCTGTCCGCAGGGGAAACATTCTGTAATAGATGTGTTGTACCACCAATCTTCCAAAGGAAACCACTTGACCCATTGAGTTTATTTTTCAAATGCAAAGCAATGAAGATATCCTTCTAGAAATTTATTTAGAATATTAGTTTTCCCATTAACCTGAGGATGGTAAGATGAGCTGTGATCTAATTGAGTACCCAAATAAGAAAATAATGCAGTCCAAAAATTTCTAGTGAAAATTTGATCTTTGTCACTTACAATAATCTTTGGGACTCCATGTAGCTTTTGAATTGTTTCCAGAATGTTGTGGCTACTGTACTTGCTTTAAAAGGATGAAAAATAGAGAAAAAATGTGGGAATACTTTGTTAGTCGATCCACTATTACCACGATGACCATATTTCCTTCAGATTTGGGTAATCCTATAATAAAATCCATTTAAACTTATTCCAAACATTGAATTGGTATAGTTAATGGTTGTAGGAGACCTAACATATTGATTGTCTCTTCCTTATTATGTTGGTAGACCACACATTCAGGAAAAAAACTTTTGAACATTAGTTTTAAGACCTTCCCATAAAAAATCCTTATTGATCATGTGGCACGTTTTCAAGAATCATGAATGTACTTCTATAGGAGAAGTGTGCAATACCTGATGGACCTTCTATTTGAGTTGGGAATTTTTACATAAATATATGCAATCATGATACCATAAGAAATCATTCTTCCATAGAAAATTATATAATGAGTTGGGGTCCTCTTGTAGTTGTTGAATGATCTTGCATACCTCTTGATATTGCTTCCATTATATCCTTTATTCTTCCATGCAATCAGATTGAAGAATAGAAATAACACATAGTGAACCTTCTATTTCTTCTTCTTTACTTGAAAGGGAATATCCCACAACATTATGTTTTCTTTTTTTGTATATAATTTCAAAGTCGTAACCTAGCATCTTTGTAACCCATTTTTGCTTCTCTTCTAAAGATAATCATTGCTCCAAGAAGTAATTCAAGATATTATGATATGTTTTTACTTTGAAGTGTCTTCCTATTAGGTAAGGGTGTCATTTCTTAACTACATGTAGTATGGCCAACATTTTCTTTTTCATATATTGGTTTAAATAAGTTTTTTCCTTTAATTTGTGTGCTTTCAAAGGAAACGGTTCTTCCTTCTTGCATTAAAACTACACCAATACCATGTCCTAAGGAATCACACTCCACAATGAATGCTTTTGTGAAGACAGGTGTGGCTAGGACATGAGTTGTACACATAGCCTCCTTAAGTTATTCAAAAGGTTTGGTTGTTTCTTTAGTCCAATAAAACAATTCCTTCTTCAATAATGTTGTCATAGGTGTTGCTATTTTACCATAGTTCTTGAAAGATTTGCAGTAATAGCCTGTCAATCCTAAGAATCCTCTAAGTTTCATCAAGGTTTTTCAAATTGGCCATTCCCTCATAGCTTTATTTTTTTATGGTCCACTTTTACACCTTCATGAGATACAATATGACCCAAATATTCCACTTCTTAAACCCCAAAGGAACATTTGGAAGGATTTGCATAAAGTTGTTGGTCTTCTAATAGTTGTAATACATTGTCAACATGGTGTACATGCTCTTCCCAATATTTTCTATAGATTAGTATGTCATAAAAAAAACCTAACACAAATTTATAAGGAAGGGCTTGAAAATATAATTCATCAAGCTTTGAAATATTATGCACATCAGTAGTAAGTCCAATTGAAATAACCCAAAACTCATAATTACCTTCATGTCTTCTAAAAGATGTTTTGGGAATGTCTTCTTGCCTCATTTTTATTTGATGATATCTTGAACGAAGATCCAACTTAATAAAGAAAATTGATCCATGCAATTCATTTAATAATTCATAAATTATAGGAATGAGAAACTTATCCTTGATGGTCATTTTGTTGAGTTATTTGTAATATGGACACACATGCCATGAATCATCTGTTTTTGTAATTGGAGCATAGATGATATTTTAGGTACACAATAATTTGAAAATATAATAATAATATTTAATAATTGATATGATATAAGATATGATTCATTACAACTGAGAGCACATTATATATACCTATGCGTAGTATCCTTTCGATAATAGTTTTTGATAAGACACATCTTTTCATTATAATGTATTTTCATTAACTAATTATTATTATTTATTATTTATATTATTTTATATATATTTATGTTATTTATGTGCATAACAATGTTTCCATCTTTAAAATTTCTTTGTCCTCAAAGCAAGGACAATGTAAGAGATTGTTGATTTTCTTGTCTTTCTTGGGATGGTTGTTTCTCCCATTCTCCCATTTCAGTCTCCAGTGTTTTCAATTTAGGTATATTATTCAAACTCTCATCGAGGAGAATGATACTAACATTGATGAGAAAATTTAAGAAGTTCACTTACACTCCCTTTTTGTGTATGTGTGCAACCCTTATCCATGCCTTATGATGACTAGGAACCTGCCACATAGATACTCTAGCAGTTTTACAATATTATGGCATATGTTAAAATTATCATAGAACTGAGTATGTGACCCAGAAAATTCAATGTCAACATAAAAATTATTCAATTATACCATGTCAACATAAAAATTCATAAATTTAAATACAAGATATTCTTGGGTAAGGTGATGTCCTTCAAAAACAGAAGCCATTGCTAGTAGCTTACTTTTGTCTATATCCAAGGCATTCAAAACCTCCACTATTGTTGTCCTCAAATAAGGGTTATTGAAGTAGAGTGGACCTTCCCTAAACACGATAATAAAAATTCATGAAAACATCCAACACAACACCATCTAAACACCTTGGAGCCCGAGAGGTAATAATTAAAAGCTCCATTGCATTATCCACAAAGTTTTTTGGCATGGAGGAAAATTTCATTGGGAATTTAGCGGGTAGAGGTATTCTAAATCCACCAACTGGGTTAACTAGAAATATCATCATTAGTTTGTAGAATCTCAAATGTTGTTGTAGAAGTGGCATGTCCCTAAGTATTTGAGCCTCATAGAAAATCCTTTGTTGAGATAACCTATCATTTTCTGTCTTTGCATTAGTAGTATCTTTCTCCAATTGTGGAGGAGTTGTTGACCCACGTTGGGCCTCAAGTGTGGCAAGTGCATATTTATTCCTTGAGGGATCATGCATTATGCCCTTGCAGTCAGACAATGCTTTCAAAAAGGCTAAGTTTAGTTTTCTTGTTGTCATGAACAAACATTCGGTAACAAATGAATATCTAGTATGTCTTTCATCATTCAAGAGGATTTACTTATCGAATTAAAGATAATAGAATCAAAAGCATGGTTACTTCCATAACTCATTTCTCCTTGAGATTGAAAGACAAGATGCTCCTCTTGTTCCCTATGTTTTTAAGTTGCTCGAATCTTTCAGTACATGAATAGTTCCCTCTATACACTCAAGTTTCAATCTCTTCCGATGATGCATGAATTTTTGTCAACTTATAAAATTCAATGTAGTTGTTGTGCAGGATATAACTTGGATTAATTAAGGTCATTTTTTTTCAGATCTTTTAGAAATGGCACACAAAGTTTAAGAATAACAAAATTGATATTCACAAACATGCCAGAGCTGGCACATTTAAAATGATTTATATTGATTTGTGCCATTGCTGCATTTTTATTGATGACTTATGCCAACTATTTGAGAACCTTTTCACGTGTATTTGAATTTTCTAAGAGATGGTGCAGAATATGCATAATTTTATTGAGCAGTACAAGGAAGCCTCACTGGACATTTGTTGAAAATAGTAATTACAAGTCAGTGAGATCTTCATGTCTCCGCTGATTTGTCTACCAGTCATTTTGTCAGTAGTTTGTCAGTCAGCCGAAATGTCAGTCAATCAGTTTGACAGTTTGTAAGTGCAAAGTCACACATTTACTCAAAAGTCAGTTGGCAAGCAAGAAGTTATAAATGGAGCCGATTTCTATCTTCTCGAGCTCTGGTAAGTGGTTGAAGAGTCATTTGAATTAATGATAGTATTTAATGTTAGGTCGGTCTTATTTTTTGTAGGAAGTCTCAGTCGGAGTCTATATCATCCCGAGTCTCTTAGTTAGGCAATGATGCTGAAGAAAAACAATTGATGCGTAGAAAAGAAGCAGAGAGGTAGAGAGAACCAACAACAACTGAAGAGTTGAAAGAATAAGTCATTAGAGCGGAAGCCCATATCTGTCATTGTATTTTGTATTCGCGCACACCACTAAAGTTCATTAATATCAACTTTTGTCTTTGTTATTCCACATTCATAAATCATTTCATTAAGTGTGTGTATTCACAATGCGCAACAAACTGAGCAGTATGTGTACTGTGCAATTTGCGCAGAGTAGAATGGTCCTTGAACATTTTCCACATTATCATCAAGCACCGTATCCAAATTTAAGAAATGT
>SNQJ01S0005672.1:27202-53475 GCA_010110895.2 Picea sitchensis | reverse complement strand
TTTAGAGGTTGTCAAACATAAAGTATTTGAGGAGGCACCTAATCTCCCTCCGGAGAAAGATGAGGATGAATGGATTGCACCTCTTCAGAAGCTACAGGGATGTTACAATATCAATGCTGATGAAGACGATGATCCTAGGAATGTGAACATTGTAGAAACAGAAGGACAAAGAGATATAGAAGGACCAGGAGTCGAACTACCTTTTATTGGACAACCAATTAAAATCAAGAAAGTCAATATTGGGATAGAGAAATCACCTAATCTTGTTAATGTTGGAGATTACTGGGATGATTCCACCATTGTTAAGTTCACAAAATTGTTGCATGAATATCAAGACTTGTTCCCAACCAAGTTCACTGATATGAAGGGCATAAAAGGGCCCATGGGAGAGATGAAGATCACCTTGAAACCAGATGCAAGACCAGTCAAACAGAGACTCTACAGATTGAATCCCAAATATAAGGAGAAAGTGAATATTGAATTAGACAGAATGTTGGAAGCATGAATCATAGAACCTGTTGAGGAGTCAGAATGGATTAGCCCTATGGTGGTTGAAGATAAGAAAATAGGAGAGATCAGAATCTATGTAGACTTGAGGAAACTGAATGATGCATGTCTACATGATCCATTCCCTACCTCGTTTACCGACAAAGTGTTAGATAATGTGGGAGGACAGGAATTCTACTCCTTCACCAATGGATTTTCAGGTTATCACCAGATCAGGATTTCCAAGGAAGATTGCCATACGACTACATTTGCAATAGAATGGGGATCCTACCAATACACAGTGATGCATTTTGGATTGAATAATGCACCAACCATCTTTTCTAGGGTGGTGGTTGAAGCATTCAAGGAGTTTTTACATAAATTTCTRGAAGCCTATTTTGATGACTAGACTGTCTTTATTTTATTGCAAAACCATATTGAMTTATTAAGACTAATGTTGGATAAGTGAAGGCAATGTCATATTKCCCTGAATYTGAAKAAAWGCATCTTCTTTTGACCCTTTGGAGTAYTGYTGGGCCATATTSTGTGTAAGMAAGGGTTGTTGGTAGATTCGTCCAAGATTTCCATTATTGTTGATCTACCCCCTCCTACTTCAGTCAGAGAGCTGTGAAATCCGCTGGGACATACCGGATACTACAAGAAGTTGATTAAGGGCTATGCACAAATTACAACACCTATGGAGAATCTTCTAAAGAAATATTGTCGATTTCACTAGACAGAAGAATGCTAGCAGAGCTTTGACACACTGAAACAAAAAATGGTTACTGTGCCTATTCTGGTTTTTCTAGATTGGATTAAGGAATTTCATGTGCATGTCAACACAACTTCTATTGCATTAGGAGTAGTGTTAGCACAACCAAGAGAAAGAGATATTAACCATCTGTTAGCCTTTGCTAGCAGGAAGCTCTCAACAACTGAGATAAATTACACTACCACTGAGAGAGAAGGATTAGCCATGGTGTATGCACTACAGAAGTTTTGCCACTACTTGTTGGGAGGACACTTTAGGATGTTCATTGATCACTCTGCGCTGAAATACCTAGTCAACAAGTTAGTGTTGGGGGGAAGGATATGCAAATGGCTTCTGTTATTTCAGGAATATGATTTTGAAATTGTGGTAAATCCAGGAAGGATGAACAAGGGACCTGACCACTTTTCCAGGTTGGAACATGGAGAGGAACCTACTAGTTTGGAGGATACACTACTAGATGCACAGTTCCTAGCCATCAGGATGGTTGATGATCACTTTGCCGAGATAGTTCAGTTCCTGTCAACAGGAATATCACCTCGCGAATACATAGTCATTCAGAAGAAACAATTGGTAGTGTGTGTTGCATATTTTTCACTTATAGATGGAAAGCTATATAAGATGGGACCTGAAAATATCCTGAGGAGATGTGTTATGGAAGCAGAACAACCACTAATTATGGTAGAAGCACATGAAGGCATCACAGGAGGAAACTACGTAGGAAAATAAACAACGCAAAAGGTTCTAAGAGATGGCCTCTAGTAGCCCACTTTACATAGAGATGCTAAAGAATTCTACATAGCCTGCGATGTGTGCCAAAGAATTGGGAAACCTTCCATAAGAGATGGAATTCCTTTATAACCCTAGCTAAACTTACAGGCATTTGAGAAATTGGCCATTGACTTCGTGGGACCTATCAACCCACTAGGGAAGTGTAAAGGAGCTAGATACATCATTACTATGACAGAGTATTTGACCAGATGGGCAGAAGCAAAAGAAGTCAAGGACTGTAGTGCAAATACAACTACGCGATTCATATTTGATGACATCATAACCAGGTTTGGATGCCCAAAGATCCTTATGAGTGATCAAAGTACACATTTTATTAATAATACTATTGAAGCCTTGACTTAGGAATTTGAAGTTCATCATCAAAAAAGCACCCCATACCACCTGTAGGCGAACGGTACAGTTGAGGCCTTCAACAAGATCTTGGAAACTTCGTTGATGAAGATTTGCAGTGTGAACAAAGATGACTAGGATTTGAGAGTATCGGTTGTGTTGTGGGACTATAGAACCACTTGTAAGAAGATGACAATCCATTTAAGTTGGTTTATGGTCTAGAAGTGTCGGTGCTCATGGAATAATTAGTTCCTAGCTTGAGGATTGCAGCGTTCATAGATATGGATGACACTGGCACACTGCAAGATAGAATTTCACAGTTGGTAGAGCTCGAGGAAGATAGATTTATTGTAGGATTACATCAATAGGTACAGAAGGAACGAGAGAAGGATTACCATGATAGACACATAAGCAAGAAATATTTTAAGAAAAGGGATCTAGTATTGGTATATGACAGCAAGTTCATGAAGCATCCAGGAAAATTCAGAACACATTGGCTCAGACCATATGAGGTGGTCTATGTTACATAAGGAGGAGTTGCGCAGCTGAAGATGTTGAATGGAGAATGGAAGGAAGGATTGGTGAATGAGAGCTGGTTGAAATTGTACTATGACAACCAGTCACCTCGCAGCTCTTGATAGAAGCAGAAGGAGAAGGGTCTAGGTACCATGTGTAGTTGAAACTAGGTACCAGACACAAAAAAGACATTTTTCACACAGTGGGGAGGAACAGAGCCAAAAGAACAGGATGCATTGTGCAATATGAAGTTGAAGAAAAGCATAAGGTTCAGATCAAAGTGCCTCGGGACGAGTCACACATGAGTGTTGGGGGCTTGTTGGCCCTTGGGTATGGACTAAGGAATAAAATCAAGGAAAAATGAAGCGAAAAGATGAAATGTGAACTGCGCGGAAGACAAGTTGGCTGAGATTGGGTCGAAGTGGCCAAAAGAGAAGAAAAGACAAAGCAAAGTAAGATAAAGAAATTTGTTGGATGGGGAGATCGAGGAAGACAGATCAACAAGGAAGATAGATCATGGAAGACTCAACAAGAGGAAAAATCCACCAATGGATCATTTGGAGCACCTCGCAAGAAAGAAGGAAAGACAGGTTGGTGAAGCCCTGGAAACGCGGGTCAAGTTGACCTAGGGTTTTGACACCTAGGTTTCGGCCTAAGGTTATATGAGAGTCATTGTAATGTATAAATAAAGGTAAATAGGACCTCAGAGAGGTTTGATTATGTATGATGAGTGATTGTTGTTATTGCTAGGAGAGAAGTATTTTGGGGAGAGAGAGGTTTGTGTTGTAAGATCTTCAGTTGGGTACGAAGATCAACTCTGCAACTGGGTGCACAGGGAAGGGAGAGAAGGAGAGAAAGAAAGAGATATCTGCAAGCTAAAAGTGTAGATCGAATTGTATGCTTTCATTTAATATATTATAAAGCGCAGTTCTGTGGACATAGCCCTAGGGAGAGGGTGAACCACGTATATCCTGTTGTTGTGTGTGATTAATGTTGTGTTCTTATGATCTCTGATATATTGTTAATGAAATATTGTGTTAGATCTGAGGTATAGTTCACATAGTAGGATTAAGAATGATAAAGAATAACTAGATCTATGTGAGAGTGTTTCCTTGGATCCACTTTGCATTTCCTCTGGTTGTAGAAACTTGTGTCCTGCAACCCCCTATAGCTAATTCGGGTGAGACTGCATCTTCTTTGCAGGTGTTGCCGAAAGGGATAATAGTTAGGACTTGTTGGTGTGTTTTTAGAGCTGAACCCTGGGTCTTCCCCTGTGCCAACAGATGGGCCAATACCTCGGTGAGCCAGTGGTGGAGACCATGTCATCTTCCATGTATAATGTTGCAATAAGCCCACATGTCATAAGGACAGTGGGCCACGTGAATATCAGATATCAAAAGTTCAAAGTGAGAGCCCAATGATAAAGATCTAAGCACCTAGTGGCTGATGCCACATCATCTACCTCGCCATCCACCATGATGATGACATGTCATCTAGTTCATGTGGAAGGGGTCCAAAGGAGGCCATGTCATCTGCCACATCAAACAGTGGTCCAGATAGTATATCACATATCGAAAGATTGGAGCATTGATGCAGTGTTAAATTCTTGATACCTTGATGGGCTGGTGTCTAATGCCAAATAAGCACCATGACGACAACCACATCAATGCCACATGTGATGCCATGTGGATATTGTATATCGACATATTGTGAAATCGGACTGTTGGCATAGTGTTAAACATATGATACTTGATGTTAATTGATATTGTTGATCAAGGAATCAACAACTCATATCAAACTCGCAGGGGCTCGTCCCAGTGACATGTGGGGAAATGTTATTGATTAAGGGAAGGCAAGGTTTGACCAGGAAAGGTTCCATACCAAATATAGAAATATTGAAATGATAACGTAGTGAATAGAATTTTTGTGTGGCTGATATATGATACTCTATTGGTCTCGGGGAGACAGATTGATGGTCGAGTGTCAATTTAAAGACCAGATCTGACGGTTGAGGTTGTGTTGTGTGATCCAATGTCTAGTGAACAATTCAATGGATGACATATAATCTAAGGTTAATTTGATGGTTGATGTGATTTGAGGTGGCTCTGCACATATCATATATCATATTGGTGGAAATTTTAAGAGTATGTGGTAAATTCGATGGTCCCAATAACACGATATGCGAATATTTGGAATCAAAAGATCAATGACTAAGAATCATTCTTGGCATGCTCTGATGGATGATGTGTAGGGAGTATGGTTGAAGTTTTGGGGTTTGATCGACCTGATGGTCTCAATATAAAGGGAAATAGTTCAATGGACGAGATCAAATCAAGGGAATATTGGATGACTGCTGATCAATGAGGGCATATTGCATTCTTTGATGGGAAATTAGAAGATCAAGGGTTGATATTTGATCGAGGACCTTATCTGACAGTAGTTGTGTGTTAACACCTATATAATGGAACCAACAAAAAAACCATGGGAGAAAAACAGGGAGATTAATTTCGGGTTCAAAGGACTTCTAAAGCCCATTTTTAGGAATGGAGTTGAAGTCGACCCCCATGAGTGTGATTTTTGGTGTATATAGACAAATCCATTTTTCATACAATATCAAGTGTGAAACCTATAAACAATGATACGTCAATCCATTCAAATGAGGGAGGTGAGCATAGTTCAAAGGTTTTGTTGTGTGGTGAAGTGTGTGGATCTGCAGTAGAAAATATCTGTGGTTTATATGGAGGAGAAATAATGTGAAAGAAGTATGAAAGTGATGATGGTTGTAGGTACAACAAGTTGGAAAAAGATAAATGTGATTATCTAAGAAATTGCAGAAAGAAATAAGTGATTATCTAAGGGTGGAAAGGGAGGTATAAGGGAGGATATTGGTGTTTCTTGTAGGTTAGTGCCTACAAAAATAACAACTTTGGGTTGGTGCCTACAAATATTGATGATTTGGTGCTCATCTATGGTGTCTCCTGCATGTTGGTTCTTGCAAATATTGTAGCTATAGGTTGGTTCCTACATGAATTTTTGATTTGGTGCTTAGTTGAGGAGATTGGTGTCTCTTGCAGGTTGGTGCCTGCAAATATTGTAACAATAGGTTGGTTCCTACATGATTTTATAAGGACAATTTTTGTGGTTTTCTCCCATTTAGGTTTCCACGTTAAATCTTTGTGTAGTGTGCATTGTATGATTATGTAAGTTTCTCATTGCTGGTAAAGTAATAAATTAATAAGTATTGTGCAGTACGAAAAGAAAAACAATATTATACTAATTCACCCCCCCTTCTCAGTATAAGTAAGTGTGCCAACAATTGGTATCAGAACAACTTCCTTCAGAATAGTCTAACCACTGGAAGATGAGTTCCTGCAACACACATGGAAAAACATGAAGGTTTCTCTACAAAAGAGCTCCAATATTTGATGAATCAAACTATGCATTCTGGAGAATAAGAATGAAAAATTATTTGAAGGAACTTGGGAATGACGTCTGGAGTGCAATTGAGAATGGCTACACAACTCCAACTACTCCACCTATAGATGCAGCTAAAAATAAGCTTAATTACTATGATTCTAAGGCCATGAGCACAATCCAATGTGAACTGGAAGAATTAGAGTTTTTCAAATTCATGCATTGTGCATCAACAAAGGAGATGTGTGACACATTACCTAAAATATATGATGGAGACGACAAATTCAAGAAGGAAAAATTACAGACCTATAGAGGTCAATTTGACACCATTACGATGAAAGAGGAAGAGAGTATTGCAGACTACTTTCTTTGAGTAGATAAGATTGTCAACACCATTAGAGGATTGGATGAAGAGGTTAAAGAAACCATTATTGTGAAAAAAATGATTAGGTCACTTCCCTCAAGATTCAACCCCAAGATATATACCATTGAAGAAATGAAGGACTTAGACAATTTGACAATGGATGAATTACATAGAATTCTCACTACATATGAAATGAGGATAGAACAAGATAAACAAGAAAATGCAGCAAGGAAGGAAGAAACCTTCAAGGCATCGAAGAAGACAAAGAAAAAATAATACAAAACAAGTGACAACTCAGACAATGAATCAAATAAAGAAGAAGCCAAAGTTTCCAAGAAAACCCCCTTATGGACTACACTAGTGTTCAACATGTAGGCAGATCTAACCATCTAAAATTCTCCTACTTTTTATAACTACCCTAAATATACCCCACATTCATGCATGAAATACAAAGTGAAAAGATCGGGTAACTTTACCTTTTACTCTGCATCTGGTGTCAATCCTCTCACATTTGATAGATCCACTGACTACAAGCCTCCTCCCAAGGCTGGCCTACATTCAAAAACAGATAAACATGAAACTACAAACATGCATCTCATATATAAATCATGGGTCAGATGTTAGTATAAGACATAAATCAAATACAGATATTTGACACATCATATTTCGGGACATAAAAAGTATTCCTTTCATTGATATCACAATGTTAACTTACAACAAAGGTCAGCGACTGCTCCACGAACTTGGTCTGAGCTCCTCTTCACCAAGCTCTGTTAACTTACAACAAAGGTCGGGCCGATCGCCCACCGAACTTGTCCAGCTCCTCACCAAGCTCTAAGTGCACCTTCGTGTATCTTTATCCTCTCAAACTTCTTCTAGGGAAATGGCATATTATAATGGAGGAAAAGGCAAGAATGGGAAATTTTGGTACAAATCTCACAAGGTGGTCGCAAATTATTTGGGGCAAGGGGATGTGAACGGGAAGAGTTTCACTCTCTTATGCTTTGTCCGGAATGACCCAAAACTTCTTTTATATGAAAAGGATGTATATTCGGTTAAGGATCTGCCATAGGTGGTGGATCACTTTGGGAACCACCAATAGCCCGTAATCTCAACACGACCCTTGCAACTTTTTACTTTTTGCAACTTTTGTGGATATAAGCTGTTGTAATGGTGCATCTAGCTGCAAATACGCTGACGTAGTGGTGCAACAAGTGCGGTGTATCACTGGAAATAATTCTCAGAAAGTGTGCGCATTTTTATGTGGGCAATAGTGGTGTAGGGTGCGGACATCTTCAAAAATAGTGTTTTTAAGAAGAAGTGATGAGTGATGGCTTGGCAAAAATAACAAGTAAGAGGGAATGATGCTGCATGCATGTATGGTGAAATTTAGGTTGGCAACAGATTCCCTAATGTGTGTGAGGTTAGAAGAGAACCTGATGGATGAAATACATTACAAAAATCTTCACCAATGTACCTAAGCGAAAGAGCTCTGACCGAGTTCGAGGTGCCATCCGCGAAAAATAACAATTGTCTCATCGAGGCAAGCACACCCATGCTCTCGGGATGAAATAAATAATGGTTTCCAATCAAATACACTACAAATCCATGTGGTATAACTATATAAAGTGTAGCCGCGAGCAATAAACAATGGATCTACATCTCAAAATCAAAGATATACATGTATAATATCCATCTTCAAGAAGCCAAATGATGCCCGATGGCTGGAGATGAGGCCTTCAGAGCTCGAGCAACAACTTCAATATCTTCAAAATTCAGGTAGGAGTGTAATGTGAGTGTATGAATTCACTACCCAAGAGGTCTTCGACGACTCGTCGGGGAATAGACAAGAGGATCTTGGTGATTAAGCAGAGAACTTCACTGATTTCAAACAAGGACTTGATTGAACCTTGGGGATGGTCGGGCATGAGGTCAAGAGACAAACTACAGAAAGGATGATTCAGGTTGGGTAAAAATTCCCTTCGACAATAGCATGATAGATGATCAGACTCAGGAAGCACGGCATTTACATAAGTTCACGATGCAAGAGGCAGCACAAACTCTCCACGTGTTTGGAAGAATAACCAAATGGAGGACACAACTCTATGTAGAAAGAAAAACTTCCTAAGGTCATATTAAATCACAAAGCTTGATGGCAAACGAAAGCATGTGCTTTTTCCAAGGGTGAATCATCGTGCTTCCATAAAAAGAAAATAAAATTATCGTCCTCTTTTTGGGGTATATTTGATTTTTTTTTGTCTTTTTCAATATTTTGAAGAGCTTGAAAAAGAATAAAAGAATGCTACGTTACAAAGGAGGAACGAATGTCACAAGCATACTAGTTCCAAGTGCAAGGAAAATACTAATTCTCATAGCAAGGAGACATGTGTAGGGAAAGGACACTCGGGGAAAATTCCTCCATGGGTCAAGGTTTCAGGTCGCAGAGGAAAAGTGATACAAGGCTTTCATATAATGCATGCTTCAAAGGTTCAATTGAGAGAAAAATCGAGCCGACATTAGGAAAAATATGCAATAATGCAACTATGATTAGAAAGACACGATGAAACCCCCTTCAATGTATTTTTCATGAGCCCAGAGAAGGTAAGCTCGGTGGTTTTTTCACGTTTAGAAAGTATGAAAAAACATAAAAGGAGACTCCATTGGGGTACCTTTTTTGAAGGTATTCTATTCGGTTCGAAAAAGGGGTAAGATAGCACCGAAAATACGTCTATTCAAAACCATTTTAACGAGTGTGACAAAGACAAGATCACTCGACAATATTTTCAATTTTAAGGAGTCTGAAAAGAGCTTAACTATGGACTTACAACCTTTTTCTAGATTTAGTCTCCTTAGCCCGAAAAAGTATTAAATCTACTTAGGAGAACTCTCCCGATGAGACAAATCTCCCGAGGTGTACCTTTTTCCTCCTTAATCTATAGGCCGTAAAAAGAACAAGGTCACTCGACGATCTTTTCAATTTTAAGGAGTCAGAAAAGAGATTAACTATGGACTTCGTAGGGGGTGTTCTTCTAGACCAATTTAACGAGTGTGAAGGAACAAGGTCACTCAACAATCTTTTCAATTTTAAGGAGTCTTAAAAGAGATTAACTATGGACTCCGTGGGAGTTCCTTTTTCGTAAATTTAGTCCGTCAGGCCCAAAAAAGGGTTAAACTTTTACCTGAGAATACTCTTCTAGTGAACCGAAGTTCCTAGATTATACTTTTGTTCGTAAAATTGATCATTCAGACCGAAAAATGGGTAAAATACCATCGGACAGATGTGCCTTCAAGTTTTAGTTTGGAAAGTGTGAAGGGCAACAAGATTGCTCGACAATATTTTCATGTTTAGAGAGTCTGAAAAGGGCTTAAAGAAGACTCTAGGGGGCTACGGCTCATGCATGAAACTAGTTCCGTTAGATCCCACTGCTAGGCTCAGACCAAGAGTCTATTTGATAGTTAACTTGGAAATTCTCCCAAAAGGGAAGAGAACACAAACCACTGTGTAATTCCTCCCATGGTATAGAAATCGTAGTCATGGCTTCAAGTATAGCCTTATCTAAAGGCAATTAAAAATCCAAGAAATCACACAAATGAGGATCGACAGTTCCAAAGGGTGAAGTAAACTTACTATATTCCATATGACGATGGAGGCTCTATCCAAGACTGGCATATTCTATCAATGAAGAATCACAAGCATGAGGGCTTGAGAATCTACAAACAATGAGATCAGACTCAGAAGGAGACTAAAGATCACTTGGACCAAGAGGGGGAAGCAAGGGATCCCATTTCCCCATTGGATAAACCAATGGATCAATTGTTGAGACCAAGTCTCGAGAAGGAAAACATGATTTCACAGGTTCTTGCTCAGAAGCAATTGAACACCGAGGATAAGATGCCACATAATTAACCCGTGGAGGGGTAGAGGCTACATGAACACTAGGAACATATAAAGGGGTAGCCTAAACTAATGTCAAATTAGGATGTTGATTATCATATGCCAACTGGTCGATAGTGAGAATGATTCCATTGTGAGGGAAATGCATCACTCGAAAGAGCGTAGACACCACAACATTCATAGCATATACATAATCACACCTGAGAAGCATATTAAAATCTAACGGGCCTTGGACCACTATAACATCGACAAAGACAATATTCCCACCTATTGAGATACGAAACTGAGGAACAATCCCCAAATATTCACTAGGAGATCTGTCAAAAGCCAACAACACATGTGAAGCAGACACAAGCTTGAGAGATCCCAAGAATTTCCAAACTGAGGAAGATAAAATACTTGTAGAGAGTCCTTCATCCAAAATACATCGATAAATGTTTGTTGAATTAACTTCAAACCTTATTTGAAAAGGTGCATAAGAAGTAAGACAAGGCTCAACAAGGTCAATCTAATCAAAGGAAACCATCCTAGGGCTTAGAGGGGGTTTGGTCGAAGTGAGTGGAATGCCCCCTTGTTCTGAAAGTACTGAGTTGGAAATGCTAAAAACATAGTCGGTAGACACATCAATCTCTAAGAGAAGAGTGGTATCAACTAAACATTGCATCGGTGTGACCACTTTGGTAGACTCGACACTCTCCAAGAGAATAATGGGATCAACCGAAGACTGCATCGGTGTGACCACTTTCTCAACCACTGACTGAATAGGTTGCGAGACAACATGGTCTATAGGCACATCACCCCTAAAAAGAGGAGTGGGATCAGCTGAGGACTGCCTCGACATGACCACTTTCTCAACCACTAGTTGAATAAGCTGTGAGGAAACCTCAAAAGCCTTAGAATCAGAAGAGATTGCAGACAGGGACCACAATCTTTGTATCTCTAGAATTCCAGGGCACAAATGAGTAAGGTGATATCCCTTACAAATATTACAAGGGAACTTAGGCTTATGTCCTATCCATCTAGGTTTCTCAACAGAAAAAATGCTCCCAACATGACTAGTAGTGGCTAGTTGCACATCTCCAACATGACTTGTAGAGGTTGGTGATGGGTTAATAACATGACTCGCAGAGGCTACATACCTATTGCCAATATGACTAGCAGGGACTGGAATTTCCCCCCCAACATGACTGACAGAGGCTGGGTGCTTGCCCCCAGTGTGACTTGTAGAGGTTGGGTGATGGTATTCAACATGGCCTACAGAGTTTGAGGACCTATCTCCAACGTGACTCACAGAGGTTGGTGATTTCTTCTTCCTATTCTTCCTATTTCCATTTCATTTAGACTTTCGGTTACTAGTAACTGTACTTTCAACAGAGGCATGAGAAGGAGGAGGAGAAGAATTTGCTGACAAAGGAACATCAACATGGTTCCCATGACATAAATTTCTTAACTGAGAAGAATCAAGAGAATTCAAGACATTTGGAATGGTCCCTAACCAAATCGGTAGTCCCACATTCAACCCAGGGATGTATAAATTGGCCATCAAAAGGACACCAACGTTTCTAAAGAAAGGAAAAGCACAATAATCCCCTTGGGAAGGGGTTCCTTGGCTGGTATCATTGGGAAATTTAGCCATGAATATATTATGCACAAGTTCTCCCCTTATGGGATTGTTCAAGTCTGTAAACATCTCACACACTGACTCTAGCGAACCAGTGTTATCAAAAAAATGCCTATAAAGAGGCAACTCCACGTTTCTAAGCAGAAGACCGAAAAGTCCTCACAACCAGTGGAGTGGGAGGTCTACCAGCTTAGGTCATATACCCAAAGCAATGACTGACTAACTCACTATAGAAAACTAGGGAGCACAGAGCACACACTAGAAAAAATACTAAAGGAAAATCAAGCAGACCACTATCTATTAGGAAGTATAGTTACGCCAACCAACACTAGAGCAACTTATCGATGCAAATGAACTCGAACATGGAATCATCCTCTGGGTATAATATGCAAAGCGTGGCCCAACGTCTACCCTAGGTACCATTGTATATCCCCGCAGTCACTTGTGTAAGTCCCTAAAATAAAGGCAACTAGGTTGCCATCTCGTGAACACTCACCAGGAGGGTACAATCAACAGTCAGGTGGACCGCAATGAGTAGGGTAACTAAGCCCAAAACCTACCAAGGGTATCAAAATCAAGTGGTCCGGAAAACAACTGAGGACCTCGAACATATTCAATATCCACTAAGCTTCGTAGGCAAATGCAATTGAAAGTATTCCATGACAAGTCCTCTATATGTGTTCCACACTATGCTTGGTCCAGCTTTGGAGGGGTTATCTCCACTACCTTTCCACACACGAACTCATGTTTATCCCCTGTGTTAGAGGGGGGTCTCGGATAAATTTCATGTTTACTGGACTTTTTACACTCCCTAACACTGACTCCAATGTTTGTATATAAGCCTTGAAGAGTTTCCTCTCTAACCTAATTCAAGGCTCTATCCTAGACTAGTTGATTGACGCTACAAACATAAAGTCTAATTAATTTTAATTATTGTTCTTTTTAAGGCCTGATTTACTCAAAAGGGGTGCGGCAGTGCAACTTATTTTGTTAAGACTCTTGCAAAAAATGAAACTTTATAAGAACACTAGCAAAGAAGGATTATCTTTCTTATTTTCTTTTGAAACGCTTTCAAGATGCGAAGAAAACACAACACTATGCTATTTTTTATTTTATTTTTATTTTTTTATGCTTCAAACAAGAAACTTGAAATAAATTCTTTTTCTTTTTCTTTAAAGAAAGCGAAAGGGGAAAGAGTGAAAAAACCAGACAAGACTGAAAAATTGACCTCTGGCCCACTGCAGATCGTAAGGAGTCACTAAAGACGCCTAACAGGTTGATCAACAAAACTCAAAGACTTGCCTAAAGCCCTTCTGAACTAAACATAAGAAATATTTAAAAAGATAACCAAACTAACATTAAACCCAGGCTTCAACTGTATAAACAGAGACACTGTACTTAATCAAGAAACCCTGAGAAGTGAAACTTCAATTATGGAAGAGGTTGACTACCTCTTCTTAAAGAAAATATTTCTTGACACAGGCACACTACTGATACTTAATTATCCTGCGTACGTACATGGGTTGTCTAACCGCAAGGCACATATGTACGCATGCAGACCCACTATAGGCTATGTAAACCTCTGTAACTCCTCAAAAAAAGAAGATAAACAAGTAGACTAACAGGGCAGGGAGACCTAGTATTGCACCAACAAGTGACTAGAATCCATTAAAGACTCAATAGACTTAGAAAGAAACTTAGAAAATGTAAAAACCAATCAAACACCCATAAAATCCCCTAAAACCCTATAGGTCTCCCCAGTACGGTCGCCAATTCTGCTATAGCGGGAAAACCCCCCTATGGACTACACTAGGGTTCAACATGTAGGAAGATATAATTGTCTAAAAGTCTCCTACTTTTTATAACTACCCCAGATATACCCCGCATTCATGCATGAAATACAAAGTGAAAAGATCAGGTAACTTTACCTTTTACTCTGCGTTCGGTGTGGATCCTCTCGCATTTGATAGATCCACTGACTACAAGCCTCCTCCCAAGGCTGGACTGCATTCACAAACATATAAATAGGAAACTACAAACATGCATCTCATATATGAATCATGGGTTAGATGTTAGTATAAGACATAAATCGAATACAAATATTTGACACATCATATTTCGGGACAAAAAAAGTATTCATTTTATTGATATCACAATGTTTACTTAAAACAAAGGTCGATGGCTGCTCCGTGAACTTGGTCCGGGCACCTCTTCACCAAGCTCCAACTGCACTTGCACATATCTTTCTCCTCTCACACTTCTTCTAGGGAAATGACATAGGCTTACAATGGAGGAAAAAGGCAAGAATGGGAAATTCTGATGCAAATCTCACAAGGTGGTTGCAATTATTTGGGGCAAGGAGGGGATGTGAAACGGGTAGAGTTTCATTGTTCTTATTCTTCTGTCTGAAATGAGACCCCAAAACCTCCTTTTATATGACAAAAGGATGGTTAGTCAGTTGGGTGATGGGCTATAGGCGGTGGATTGGTTGGGAAACTACCCAATAGCCTATAATCTCAACGAATTCCTTGCAACTTTTTTTAATTTTTGCAACTTTTGTGGATATACGCGAGCTGTAATGGTGCAGCTAGTGTATGTATGCAAGTTGTAGTGGTGCAACAAGCGTGTGTACGCTGGCAGTAGTGGTACAGGGCACAAACATCTTCAAAAGTAATGTTTTTAAGAAGAGCTACTCAATGATGGCTTGGAAAAAATAGCAAGTAAGAGGGTCTGATGCCAGGTATGCATGCATGGTGAAATTTAGGGTTATAACAACGAGGTAGATACAAAGGTAAGATTCCCTTCAAATCTTTTAATTATGGAGAAGTAGGACACTTTTCTACTAGATGTCCTTATAAAAATATAAATAAAGAAGAAGATATCAGCTTCAAAAGGTACAGAAAGGGAAAGACTGAAAAAGAAAGGAAATTTCTAGAGAAAAAAGAAAAATCTATATACCAATGAGGACAACATCGCATATGATGATAGTGACAGTGAAACAAAAGAAATTCTCTTTATGGGTCTAGAAACATAGACTGATGTCCTAGAAAATGGAAATGCAAACTCTACAGAAGAAGACAATCCCGAGATTGATGTAGAAATAGACCTTGAAGGAGAGCTCATATGTGATCTAAATGAAATAGAGGGACCGGGGAACAAGAAATGGCTACAAAAGGAGAAACTTAAGAAGTGAAGAAAATAAATGCTTGGTATAAGAGAAAGTTCTGATGAAACTGGGAAAAAAAAAACAAAACAAACATCATCAACTTAAAAACTCAAGTAGAAGAGGCAAAGATATTTGAATAAGTATTAAGAACCTAGCTAAAAGAAAAAGAAGATGTATGTGGTAGCCTATAATATGAAATCATTTGTCTAAGAAAGGAATTGGAAAGATCACATACCAACATGAAATTTAAAAAGATCTCTACAATCTTAAATTAAATCCTGAGATGTCAAAGATCACCATTTGACAAAACTAGTCTTGGTTATAGAGAGAAGAAGGAAGTTGTCAAAGAAGATCCAACTTCTTCAAGACATTTGAGTGAAGAAAAGGCCAAAATTTGTGTGTATGTGCTAAAAAATCCTATCAATATTGAAATCAACAGGAGGAATGAATAGAATGCTCCAAAAGAGACAAATATTCTTCAAGAAGACATAATTGGGGAGACTTTTTCACCAAGATGGAATCATACAATCAAGTTACACCAAAACCTTTTCTTTGGCTATTGGTATTCTTGCAATGGGTTTGGTCATAAAGAAATAGATTGTAGAACAAGTTTAAGAGGTTGTTACATGAGAGACAACAACAGAGATACCCATGGATTATCAAGTAGAAATTACAACTCATTTTCCCCTTTACTGAACTATAACATCATATGTTACAACTACAATAATTATGGGCATATATAAAAATTCTACACAAGTGATTTCAAAAAAAAATAAAAAAGAGGAATCCCTAACAATCATGGAAAGAAATCAAGAACAAACGGAACAAAATAAATAAAAATACTTGTTCATACAAAGTGCATTGCATGCACAAAATAATAAGGATAAGTGGTACATTTATAGTGGGTGCTCTAGTCACATGACATGAGAGAGAACAAAGTTTATCACCTTGAAGAAGAATGAAGGCAATGTCACCTTTGGGGACAATGGTAGTTCAAATATAGTTGGAAAAGGCACTCTAAGTCTTGAGAATGGAAGGGCCAAGGTAGAAAATGTTAGATGTGTTAAATAATTTAAGTACAATGTTCTTAGTGTAATCCATATGTGTGACCAAGGACACACTCTTAAATTTGACTCTCAAGAATGCAAGATCAAAAAGGAAAATTCAGGTAAGGTGGTTGCAAAAGAAATCAAAACCCCAAACAATGTGTAAATTCTTGATGATATTAATGGATAAAAATGTTTTATGGGGAATACATATGAAAGTTGGATGTGGCATAAAAGAATGGGCCACATGAACTTTGACAACTTGGTAAAAATCAACACCAAATAAGAAGTAAGAAATATGCGAAATATCACAAAACCCTCAAACACTATTTGTAAGCAATGTCAGCATGAAAAACTATAAAGGATGAGCTTCAATATAAAGGAATACACAATGTCCAAACCATTGGAGCTTGTGCATTTATACCTCTATGGACCAACAAAAACAAAAAGTTTGCAAGGAGAGAATGAGAATGAGACTGATCTGAAAAGCAAATGCTTAAGGTCACATAATGGAAGTGAGTTCACATCCAATGAATTTGAAGAATTTTGTGAAACTCATGGAATAAAAAGATAGTATGTAACTGCAATATCTCCTCAACAAAATGGAGTATTTGAAAGGAAAAAAAAACATGTACAAGAGATTTCTAGAATAATGTTGAATGAAGTACGATTATTAGACAAATTTTAGAGAGAATAATTTTATAATTTTGTTTACATTCTAAATAGAGGGTCAATTAGAGTCAATAGTTGCAAGACACCCTAAGAATTATGGAAAGGTCGACTGACATATGTTAACCACTTTATAATATTTGGAAGGAAGTTATACATCAAACAAAATGAACAAGATCTAGGAAAGTTTGACTCAAGAGAAGATTAAGGAATTTTTCTTGGTTATTCCTCAAGATGTAAAACCTATAGATGTTACGACAAAATACTTCAAAAGATTGTTGAAATCATAAATGTAAGATCTGGATATATGAATAAAGACCACATAGGAACCAACTAGAAATAGAAGAAATAGAATGCAACAAAGAAGAATAAGAAAAATAATATGAAGAAGAAGAACAAGAAAATGAGGAAGAAGAAGAAGAAATAGAATTCCAAGCTACACGGACACTGTTGTAATCTAGGGAAAAGTAGGGAGTGTTACCAGTAGAGCCTTACATAGTCATCATAGAGATACATGCATACACATATACATATAGAGAGACATACACAAGTAATGAGAGCCCCAAAGAACAATCATTTTATTATATGATAGAAAATTCAACACAATTACATATAACCTCTCATATGAAGCTATCTAAGTCTTCGTGTGATTATCTATTTATACCTCTATCAGGAAGTTGTAACTACTTAACTAGTCAATCAGTTAATAGAGACTCCAACCGAATTCTACTTCTAACTACATCGGTCGACCAACATGTTATAAGTCGTTCGTCGGGTCTAGTCAACAGGGTCGACTAGCCCTTACAACATCTCTCCCCACCTCAATTCCTTGCTCGTCCCGAGCAAGTGGGGGTCATACAAAATAATGTTTTCATATTTTGATTACAATATTACAATATGGAGAAGTATAAAATGAAGAGAGAAAGAGAAACATGTAAGAAAAGGAGGAAAAATCTTTATGTGAACGATAGAATTAAGGTACTATTTCTGACTAATGGATTTTTCAACTTCCTTGTTCTTTTCACTTTCTGTGTTGACCTTAAAAGTTGTTTGAATAATACTAGGGGATGAATGATTTATTTTTTGAATGAAGTCGCACCATGTAGCTGACCTCCTGTTGCGCTTCGATATTTAGAATCTTAGACTGGGAAATCAAGTCGAATTTCTATGCTATATTTGATGTCTGAGAAGTTCTTGACTCTTGATCAAATTATTGTTCTATATCTTGCATTCTATCTATGGGTTGGCTAAGGTGACTAGCTTCTTGGTCAGTTTCTAATTGCATTCTATGTCCCTTCTTCTACCATTCCTACTCTTGTTGTGATATTTGTTTCTCTATTTCTGTTTCTTTTTCCACATGCGTGGTGAGGGATTCTTTTATTTTTTTATCAGTAGTTGAGTTTCTTGACATTTCTATACCATGACTACAACCATTTGTATCTGACATTTACTGAATGTGTCTGCAAAATGAGTTGGTCATTCATTTATCACATAGCTTAGTGTGTTATCTTCTTTGGTTAATTTATGTATGTTCTTCTTGAAGAATTCCAAATTTTTCCATTCTGTTTCTAAGACCACATTCATTTGTTCTTTGGTTGTTTGGATTTATTTGACTACTAAGTCGTGTTTCTGCTCGACTTCTTATTTTTATTTCCTCAACACCTGTACTTAGTGACAGTGAGTTGTGATGGTTTTAATCATTCTATCGATTAGTTCTTTAAATCCTTCTAAGGGGTTATGCACTTCTGACATATGTTATATCCCTTCATTCATACTGACTGCTTCTATGCATCCTTCCAAGATATTATTTTTCTCTTGTTTTAGACTTTCAACTTGGTGTTATAGCCCTAAAATTCCCTATCTATGCATACATGACATTTTCCTTTCTACATACATAATTTTCCAAACTGTTGTTGAGGATCTCTTTTTAAAAAACCATTTTTTGGATCATGTGCATGCCCTTCTACATTGATTCTCGTGTACATACGCTAGTTGCATACTATAAATCCCATGTACATAAGCTAGATGAATACTAAACAACCCATGTTTACCTCCAAAAGTTGCAAAAAATAAAAAAAAGTTGCAAGGAATTTGGTGGAGTTTACAGGTTATCGAGGGTTCCCCAACCAATTTACCTACTGTAGCCCATCCCCAAACCAAATAACTATTATTTTATCATATAAAAGGGGTTCTTGGGGTCCCATTCCAAAAACAAGCATGAGAACAGATAAACTCTTGCAAAATCGCTTCCCCTTGTTATTCCAAGTATTGCAGCCCTTTCTGATATTTGGCCTCAGCATTCCCTCTCTATCCCTTTCTCCTATACAATCGCTTCCCTTTCCCTAAAGTGATCAGTTGATTGTGAGAGAAGGTTTTAGGATGATGCACTTGGAGCAACATTAAGAGGATACTAGACCTGGTTCACGGAGCATCATTCGTTGAAGGTTGTAACTTTTAATATTCATATTGAATAAAATAATCATTTTCTTGTCCCAAATATTATGTGTTTATGCTTTTCATTTGATTTATGCATAATGGCTTATATTTAACCCTAATATTGATGAGTAGAGATACAATATTTGTAGAATTGTTTTCCTAAGTGTTCTTGTAGATCATCTTTGGGAGGAGACCAACAGCCTGGGAGGCTACAAAGGTGGGGGAGGTCTACATCGAACGTTAGGACCAAAGGTACTACTTCTAACCTACTTTACTATCTCTTTTTGTTCATCCATTTAGAGTGTTTGGGGTAGTTTAGAAATAGGATTGTCTTTTAAGGGAGATCAATTCTCTTACTATACTCTGACCCAATATAGTAATAGGGGGATTTTCCCCGCTAGTAGAATTGAGGACTCCACTAGGGAGTCTCTCTAGGGTCTTAGAGGGAGGTTTTTTGCTTTTAATTGGATCCTTTATTTCCTTTTGAGTTTTTATCACGTTTACTGAGTCTTTTAAGTGTCGCTGGTCACCTGCAAGGTGCCTACCATCTTTCGCTGCCCATTCAGTCTGCCTACGTGCTCTTCTTTGGCTCAACCCACATACATACATTGTTTGCACAATAGACAACCCGCATACATATGCATGTTGCTGGTGCAACAACCTACATGTCTATGTCTTAAGGGTGTTTTAAAAAAAGGGGATTTTTTTCTCTTTCCTGATAGGAGCTTTGGGATTCTCATGGATTTCTTGGACTTTACAAAGTCTCTGTGAATAGCCTTATCTTGGGTTAAAGCTTTGTTGTCAACTTGTTTCTTGGTTTTCTTTTGTTTTCCCTAGAGGTTTAGAGTGAACTTTCAAGTTTTACATCCTCCTTAAGTTTCTTTTGAATCCCTGCATTTACGTAGTTGGATTAGGATATCTGTCAATATTGGGTTCTCTTCTCTTTGTCCTTTTTATGCTTAGAAAAACGAAAAATAATTTTTACTTTGGTTTTTCTTGTTAAAGCAGTTCAAAATTTTTTTTTTAATTTTTTTTACATTCAATTTGGTAGCGTAGCTTAGGTTGTTCGTTTGCAAAATAAAATAGTTTCAGTTTCAAAGTTCTTTCTTTCTTTCCTGGAAGTATAAGTAGTTGTGTGCCGTGAAATGAAAATATGTTTTTAGGAAACTTTCAGTTATAAGATCTTGGAACATTAATTTAAAAAGTTGATATTTACAAAGGTTTTACAAGCTTTTCCTTTAAATTCGAAGTATTGTATTTGCTTTTAAATGCTCTAAATGTTTATTTGTTTTCATCTCTTCCAAACATAAATTGTTGTGCAATTACATCCTTTGCATAAATCAATCCCATAAAATTAATTCTTAACTTAAAATATATTAGACTTTTTGTTTGTAGGGTTCACAGACTAGTTTAGGCTTTTAGGGCCTTGAAGTAGGTGTGAAGAGGAAACTCTTCAAGGCCATTTAAAACAAACATTGGAGTTTGAGATAGGGAGTATCTAGAGTCTAGCATCGTAAGATTTAGTCGAGACCCCCCTCTAACATAGGGTCTAAACACAAGGTCACGTAAGGAAAGGTAGAGGAGATAACCCCTCCAAAGCCTAACCGAGCATAGTGGGGATTGTATATTGAGGGCCTTTCTTGGGAAAAATACTGATCAAATTTTCCTACGGATCCTCATGGACCTCAAATACATTTGATATCCTAATTTTTCTTCTAGATCAATTTCTTTTGGCACCCTTGAAGGGATTCAAGCTTGTTATCCTTCTCATTACGATCAGATCGACTGTTGACTATACCCACTTGGTGACTGACTACGAATTGGAAACTTAGTTTCCTATCTTTATGGACTTACACAGGTGACTGCGGGGGTATACTTTGATACCAAGGGTGGATTTCAGATCGCACTTCGTAGAGTATACCTATAGGGTGCTTCCATGTTCGAGTTGCACTTGCACTGATAAGTTTCTCTAATGTCGATTGGCGTAACTGTCCTTCCCACTAGTTAGTTTCCTGCTTGATTTATCTTTAAGAACTTGTAGTGTGTGCTCTATGATTTACGCTAGTCAAAACTTACTATTTCAGTTGATCATTTCACAAGGTGGAAGATCAACATCTCCACTGGTCGTGTAGGCTTCAAGGCCTTTCGTTGGTTACTTTGGAGCCACCTCAACCACCATTGAGATGCAGGCTAGATCAAGAAGAATTGTTTGAAGCAACTGAGCCATGGGAATTGTACCTGATCCAACTTCGAGAGAATAATTTCTAGCCCTGGAGGAATCCATTATTACTCACCTCGATGCCGGAGGTTTTAGGCCAACAAATCCTCCGATCACCGACTTATCAACACCACTTTTAATTCAAATAGTCCTGCCCCAATGTGACTTCTCGTGAACACCAATTTATTCGGTGAGTAGTGATAGAAGCAAACGTTGCTACTTCATCAAGGAGACCTCGTACTCCTATTACGACTACCATTGGAGGGGGAATTGTACCTCCTCCCTCACCTCTGACTTCCAGGAGCACAACTATCCCGAAACCCACGACTTCAAGAAGTGGATCAGTTCCTTTGATGACTTCGAACACTGCTCCATTCACTTAGAACGTGACAGACTCTCCCTTCTCATATGGGATGTCCGAATTTGACTCGAATTCAATTCTTACTTACTCTAATTTACAGACCATGGGTCTAGGGGTAGGGATATCTAACGCGCCCTTGCAAGGATCGATTGTGGGCACTACTACTCCTTTAAATGCTATTTCTTACAGTGGGGGTGATATACCTCCTTCGTCCCCTTCGCTTGGTGGCATGTTTCAGTAGCCGATCGGGCCTAACGCTAACTATAGTTTTTTCAGTGGAGGCATTTTGGGACCTTCATCCTACACGACGTTGGTGGGATAAATGTCTTTATCTTTGTTTGGTACATTTGGAAACAATGATTTTTCTTCATCTCCTTTCTCGATTGGGGGAAACCCCATCTTTTGTTAATAGAACCCTGTGCAGGATACCATTCCTTCATAGGGAGCGATGACAAGAGTATACTCCACACAAGGTATTTGCAATCCTTGGTAGGGCTCATTCCCCTCGCAAGGGATGTCATTTGGGAGAAACACATTCCATACTCAATGGAACCCCGAGAAATGTTTAGTACCTATTCCAGGAGGATCAACTAGGGGAATCCCCAACCAAGGTCCTTGGAACACTACACAGGGAGAAATTTGTGTGCAAGTTATGTCGTCTAACTTCGGGAGTTAGTCGAAGATCCAACAATAAACACAATTTACTTTTGTTGGTCAAGGCCACAGTTTCTATAAAAAATCTGGCCAACAGTCCAACTTTTCCTGGAAACTTGGTGCTAGTAAAAATCCAGGTCCCTCTTTTCATGTAAATACTCCGCAACCAAAACTACCCTTTCTGGTAACCTTGCATTTTCTAGAATTTTTGAGATTGTTAAATGACCTGATCTGTCATGATTCGCATTGACCCCCCATGCCGACTAAGTTTCCTTCTAACATTCTGAAATTTNAAGAGTATACTCCACACAAGGTATTTGCAATCCTTGGTAGGGCTCATTCCCCTCGCAAGGGATGTCATTTGGGAGAAACACATTCCATACTCAATGGAACCCCGAGAAATGTTTAGTACCTATTCCAGGAGGATCAACTAGGGGAATCCCCAACCAAGGTCCTTGGAACACTACAAAGGGAGAAATTTGTATGCAAGTTATGTCGTCTAACTTCGGGAGTTAGTCGAAGATCCAACAATAAACACAATTTACTTTTGTTGGTCAAGGCCACAGTTTCTATAAAAAATCTGGCCAACAGTCCAACTTTTCCTGGAAACCTGGTGCTAGTAAAAATCCAGGTCCCTCTTTTCATGTAAATACTCCGCAACCAAAACTACCCTTTCTGGTAACCTTGCATTTTCTAGAATTTTTGAGATTGTTAAATGACCTGATCTGTCATGATTCGCATTGACCCCCCATGCCGACTAAGTTTCCTTCTAACATTCTGAAATTTGAGGGCAAGCCTGGAGAAGATTCGGGTGATCACGTGACTACTTTTCACTTGTGGTGATCATCAAACTTGTTGAAAGACAAATCCATTCAGTTGCTCCTTTTTCAACGCACTCTTATAGGAGGTGCAATGAAGTGGTATATATAGCTCGACAACTAAAAGTACTCTTACTTTAATGACCTAGATATGGTTTTATTGAACCATTTCCAGTAGCCAGTGAGACATGATTCCAACACCGAGTTGTTGGCCAACTTCGAGCAGACTAAGGATGACCATATCTCAGATCATATCTGTGAATGGCAACAACGAAACAGATTGATTAAGGTCAAGGTCCCTCCTGCATTTTTTCTTGAGTGGATCTTGGAGTATTTGGTTCCTTGTGTTTACAAAGACGTAGCAACGTCCAGGGTGTTTCTTAAGGAAGAGGCTATTATGAGATCCCAACAAATAGAACTGATTTACTCTCAGTCTGGCATGCTTTACGAGATCTTACCCGATGCACCACAATCAACTATAAATAAGGCCAAACAAAAGTATGGGCCCCACAATAATGTCATAGTGGGCTCAACACAAAGAAATTCCACGGATCTGTTGTCTAATCACTTACAAAAATTATCAATTCAACAGACTGTGGCCAGCCATAATCCTAGTTCGGCTACCCCTGCAACCGAGACGTTGGATTTACACAGTGTGCAATCGAAAACTCCCAAGTTCAACCAAAAAACTGAGGGAAATAAGAAATAGAAAAATAAGAAGGGTAAAGGGGATAAAACGGTTGCTAACAATGATGGTGAGGGGAAAAATGAGAAGAGGAAGGTGAAGTTTCCATGTAAGCTTTGCACGGATTTTCCCTCAGCTTCCATAAGCCCAGAATCTACCAGCACAACAACAAATTGTTGTGTTAAGAAACCCTTTTCTACAACGGAAAAATATGGCTCAGGATTCTACATCCAAGAGTGCACCTGGGGGAATTCAGGGACCCCCCGTGCCTAATACTAGCAACTTGGCTGTAAACATTTACATGATGAATGTCGAGGCTCATTTATCAACCAGGACTCATGACTATGGAACACCGAAATATGTTAAGAAGGGAAAAGAGGCCTCCAACCCATTGACTCCTCTTCAAATCAAGAAGACAGTGGGAGAGACAATGAATCGCATCCCTAAAGGTGCGTTTAAGAAGGATTCCCATAACCCAAACGTGACGGATGCTCAGAATTACTGTTGGATTACTAAGAGGGGGAGTGAATCAGTACTAGAGAAATTTAATCCTTTTTAACCATATAATGAAAGTGTTATATCAATGTAGCATTATAATCCAATAATTGCAGAGTAAATAAACAATGAACAAATGAGCAATCATACACATACACAGTACACCAGTATTTTTACGTGGAAACCCAAAGCGAGAGAAAACCACAGAATGATTTTTCTTATATGTCTTTAAGAATTACATTCATTGGAAGCACCAACTTCCTTTGTTTTCCAGTGCCAACTGGAAGGAAGCTCCAACCCCCTAGTTTCTCAGGCTACAACTCGAGGGAAGCTCCAACTCCCCAATTCTCTGGCTACAACTAGAAGGATGATAAACCCCCTATGTTCTCTGGATACAACCGGATGATAAACCCCCTATGTACTTACCCCGTCCAAACTCCCTAATGTAGAATTAGAATGATGGAACCATTTTCACACTATCACTGTGAGATATATTGTGGTAAACCTGTACCAATCAACCTGTAGTCAACCTGTAACAAGTTGTACCAATAACCTGTTCCAACATGTACCATATATCAACCTGTACCTCAACCTATACCATAAACAAATGCATCAACCATGCACCAAACCTGTAGAAATAATCTGTCATAATAACCTGTCCAAACAACCTATAATCAACCTGTACCATAAACAAGTGCATCAACCATGCACCAACATGTACCTCAACCTGTACCATCAACGAGTGCATCAACCATGCACCAAACATGTACCTAAAAAAAAATCCCTTATAAATTTCATCATCCAAATATGATTTGTAACTCTCTAATAGACTTGGTGTATATGATCAAATACCTCCAAACCTTCCTTAACTTTAACAACAAGAGACTATCATTTTCATCAAACTTTACTTTAGTCTGACATGACTAATTTTGGATTAGTCAACAACCCTAACTTGAAATAATCATAGCTATGTACATGTAATGAATAAAATCTGAAAAATAGTACACAATATTCTTCAGTGTATTTTATGCAATTCCTCCAGGTTTCACTACTTGGAACCTCTCAGAAAATGAGATATAGCAAAAATGACATACCTTGTTTAATTCTGGCTTATTCTAGAGAGAGAATTTGTAGATCCGACCCCGCACAAAATATTTGTTGCATGTATATGAAAATGGTACACAGAATACTAAAGAATGTACTATAGCTAATACATTTGTTATTACTGAATTTGGATCTGTTATGAAGAAGTTATGATGTTTTTACCTGAAACACATGTTTTAGACTAGTTTCGGGACTAGCCATAAACCCTATTTTCCATGGAGTGTAAATCCAAAAATACAATGACCCACAAGATGAAACTTTTATCAAAGCTACTTGGATATTTTTCCACAATGATCTCCCAATTTCACAGTCTGATTCATTGTAGAAAAACATTTATTGCAAAAATGTTGAGATGGCCTATAAATAACATACCTAATAAAACATCATGAAAAGAATTTATCCTCCCTTGAATTTCGGCCTTCTTTACTTCACCT
>SNQJ01S0005672.1:14673-27152 GCA_010110895.2 Picea sitchensis | reverse complement strand
CTTATTTTAGGGTTAACCCACTTCTAACCACTTGTCCACTTAGTAATTTATCCATTAAATTTATTATTTAAATAATTTCTTTTGTATCCACTTTGACTTATAGTACACTCATCACTTCACTTTATTATTTACCTTCTAAAATCACTTAAACCACTTTCCTTATTTTAGGGCTAACCCACTTCTAACCACTTGTCCACTTAGTAATTTCTCCATTAACTTTATTATTTAAATAATTTATTTTGTATTGTATTTGACTTATAGTACACTCTAGGGATGATTTTAAGGATGGAAATTTATTTTAAAATGTAGAAACCTTGGCGAATCTTACTAATCCTTCATATGCCAACTATAAATGATTGGCTATATTTTTCTAAAAATATTCAAATTTCTAAGGATTTTATATAGTTTTTATAAAATTTTGGCGATTTTTAAGATAAAATTATTTTATCCTATAGAATTTGGGCAAACCATTTTTAAAATAGTGAATCGTTTTTTTGGAAAAACCATGGAAAATTAGCCCATGAGCGAAATTTATCCCCTAAAATCATCCCTGGTACACTCATCACTTCAATTTATTATTTAAATAATTTATTCTTTGGAAACACTTTGACTACTTTGACCTTTTGGGGATTCTAGATGACTCATGAGGGTTCTCCAACTTCACATGGCCATAAATCTCTAACCGTGAGGAGTTATGTGACGTTCCACATACCACTGAAAATGGAATGACATGTAATATCCATCTAGAATAGTATTTCCTACAAATATATCAAAAATCATACCATTATCCATAAAAAAAACTTGGATCCATTACCCAAACCATTGTGCTACCAGAATTCGCTGTCGGACTTTCTTCAAGGGTTGATATCAATGAAAACCAACCCAATTAATCAAAAGTTACTCCGTCGTGGAGGATATGGCATAGACCCCTTGTGCAATGTATTCTTTCGAAGTTATCCATAGTTTCCCCTCACAAAGAAAAGATCTGTTGTTCGCCTTGGGAGGGACAAAACCTAGTAACTCGGGAATGATCGTTTTTTATCCAACTGACCTTAAACCTCATCTTCCTCACCATGTCACCTTTCAGATAGTAATCTCATACACCATGAAATAATTGACATGAAACATTCTCCAAACGGTGGTTGATGAGGGTGCCTCGACTTGCATGATTTAGTTGGCATGTTGGAGGTCCATTGGCGAGCCCGAGTTGTCTCCATCGCCTACGTGTTTTACAGATTTTGACGCTCGATGGCTCAGACCACACAGTATAATTCCTTCTTTCCCCATGAAGTTGGAGGGTAAAATTGTTTGCATTGAGGTTGAAGTAGTCGATGCACCTCTTGACTGTAATATTTTGTTAGGACAGAGTTGGACTTACGCAATGCATGCGATTGTAGCCACCATTTTTCGAGTCTTATGCTTTCCGCACGAAGGTCGGATTATAACCATTGACCAGTTGTCCTTCTCTCATCCTGACCCTTCATCAGAGGCTTCCATGGTCTCGATGATTGATAAACCATAGCGAGGCACTGTCAACTTAGGTGTCATATTGTTTCCATTGTTGATGGGAAAGTTTTATTATATGTTGCCTTCCAATGATGTACGGTGTATTTCGGCTATCCCCAACTAGCCGAAGCCTGCAATTTTTCAAGTGTCGTATTTTAAAATGAGTTACTTATGCAACTCGTGGAATTTACCTTTCCCATCAACTTCAATGGAAGGGATAGGGCACCTTGGAATGACCATGCCCTTATTTATTGCTAAGGTTGTGTACAGTGTTTTCCAGCAAGCCTCGACCAACCCCGATCCAACTCTCTCACAGGATCTAGATCCAGTTCTTGAGCCTATTTAGGCTCAAGAATATCTCACCACTCAATACCCTTTAGACTCAGTATTTCCCTCTAATGAGGTGATTCTGGAAACAATGATTGGTCTAGACAGACCTTGGGCTGATCTTCACCATAGATCTTATTTTCCTCTTGAGGTTAGGAGGATAGTTGTGGGAGGGTTTATTTTGACCCTAAATGGAGATAACCCTTGTCCTATTAACCCTCTATCTACGCACAAAGTATACGTTGAGGGAAACATGGAAATTATTGTTGCGACAATTCCTATCGATATCTCCAGAACCCCTAGTGTCATTGAGAATGTCTTCGTCAGAGAGGATTTCTCCCTCGAAGAGATTCAGATTTACACTGAGTTTTTTAAGGAATTTAGTGATTTTTTTTCCTAGTCTTAGGAGGAGATTCCAGGCATCGATCCATGATTTTTCGAACACGAAATCACAACTTATCCTGATGTCAAACTGGTCTGAGAGAAGCTTCGCCCAGTTAACCCTCGAAAAGCAGCAGAGATAAAGGTTGAAGTAGAGAAATTTCTCAAAGTTGGTTTCATCTACCCCATACAATTGATGGAATGGGTATCAAATCCAGTTCCTATCAACAAGAAACAAGGAGAGATTCGCGTTTGTATGGATTTCCGTGATTTGAACAAAGATTTCCCAAAAGTCAATTTTCCAACCCCATTTATTGATCAGACTGTCGATGAGTGTGCAGGTTGTCAAGTCTTTTCTTTCATGGATGGTTTTTTAGGATATAATCAAATTCAAATAAAACCTGAGGACCAACATAAAACAACTTTTATTTGTCCTTGGGGTATCTTCGCATATCAAAAAATGCCTTTTGTTCTGAAGAATGACAGAGCTACCTTTTAGCGGGCCATGTCATTCTCTTTTCATGACCTCAAACACATAGTTGAGGTGTACTTGGATGATATAGTGTCACATTCTCACAAGATATATGATCATCCCTCCCATTTATGACTAATATTTGAGTGATGTCGCTACTATCGGATTTTATTGAATCCAAACAAGTGCAGTTTTTGCATGACATCGGGTCATTTATTAGGTGTCATTGTGTCGACAAGAGGGATCATGGTCAATCCTCTTAAGGTTTAGGTGATAGTTTAATTAACTCCCCCGCGCACAATACCCCAAATTAAGAGTTTACAAGGGAAAACAAATTTTCTTCGACGTTTTTTCGCTAATTATGTCGAGACTACAAAAGGGTTCATGCATCTTTTAAAAGAGGGAGTCCCATTCTATTGGGACGAAGTAGCTCAATGATATTTTGATGCGTTGAAATGGGATTTGATGTATGCCCCTCTGCTCAAAACTCTTGATTATGGAAAGGATTTCATGTTATATGTGGTTGTTGTAGAGTCCATAATTGACATGGTCTTGGTACAAGAGGATGATGCAATCAAAGAGTATGTTATCTATTATCTTAGTCAAGGCCTAGTTGGAACGAAGCTCAACTATTTTGTTGAGACCTGAAATTAACATCCCCACTACCCTATTATACTCCTCATATATACCTTTTTGTCTTACCTAATCTTGGGTGAATGACAAGAACACTACCATTAGTCATTGATAAGGTCATAAGGTAAAGTGTGATTAATTCATGCATTTTGTGGTTTATTGAGCTAGGAAATTATACGTTTCATGTACTAATGCTTCAATTTTCCATGTATAATATTTGACCTCTAGATAAATCCATCCTTCCTGTACCATCTCAGTTATCTGGTACTTGTGCACCAATACTGCCACTATCCGAATCCGGTACCAAGCACATCCGGTACTGAATCTCACATATTGTGATCTGGTACCAATGGTCGCCGACTGTCGTGATTTGGTACCACCATTTGCGCACTGTCGTGATTCGGTACCATCTACCTATCGTGATTCAGTACCAATATAGAGAGCCAAATGTAGCAAGTTTAGTCCATATCACGTCCAAGACAGTTGTTGGATGTTTATTTGCTTTAGCAAGGCTATGTTAGAATAGTTTGTTGATTGCCTCATCCTCATGCACTTCGTGTCATGAGGATGACGATAAAAGATGTAACCAAATAATTAAAATTAACAATTGACTGATTTTCAAATCATTTCACCTCTTTGTTTTTCACGACTAAGACTGTTAAATAGCCGTGGAAAGGATGGTGGAAGTGTGTGGGGAGAGAATTAGAATATTACAGCATTTGAAGCAGTGTGTTATATTGCAGAACATATTCTGAGTGAAGATTAATAGAAAGACGTAATTTATCTCCATGTCTTGATTGTCTATGATTAAATGTGAGTTGAGTTGTTAGCATAAGTTTGATTCTATGTTTAGAATTTGAATGAGAATAATGTGTGGGTTGAAAGCAAGCTTACTGTAGACTCCAGTCGCTGAACTGTTGAAGCGACAAGGGCCCACCGCCTAAAAAAGGTCAACATCTTCATATATTAGTATTAGCATTTGTTTTTAATAGTGTAAATGTTAAATTAGCTAAAGCTTTAATTCTCTCAGATGATTGCAGTACAACTTAGAGTAGGATTTCCATTATATGATTGTTTAGAGATCTTTACTCACTCTGTTTTTGCATATGCTTTGTTTTTATGAATTTGATTTTTTTTCATAGACATGAATGTTGGCAACAGTAGTCAAACATATCTGAAGGAGAACTAGTGAAGTTCACACCAACACATTGTGAACCACAACATACTCAGTATATTGATTGTTGAAGTACCCATGCTATGTCTTGATGATTGATGTGTGATTTCCCTTTCAAAAGTGTGGATTTCATAGTTAGTTCTCTGGGTCAGATAGCAGAGTTGATCTATCAAACCAACTCCATCTCATACTTGCATGTGCCATAATGGAGTAGATAGCCCCTCTGTGAAAGACAACCAAGTGCATTTCAGTTTGTTATTTTGTTTTGTTTCCATCATACATAATTTAGAATAGTTATAGACTCATGAAATTAGAATTACCTTTCTTACTGGTGTCTTGTAGATCTGTTGATTACGAATCCTAGATTGATAATTAATGAGTGCATTATACTAAACATATAAGTAGCACAATATTTTGGTGCCGTTGTCGGGGACTTGCAAATGGTAGGAAGTGATTTTTAGCCTAGATTGTTTGCATAAATTTTTAATGCTTTTAAAGGTTGCTTGAGGGAGGAGGATAAAATGTTTAATATGTGAGTGAAGAGCCACACGACCACTAGAGTGGGGTTCTCCAAAGCCAGGTTGCCTTCTTACCTTCTAGATAGAATTAGGATTTCAATTCAGTTGAGAATCAAGATTCAAATTTCCATTTTATGCATAGATATAGAGATAAAAAGGGTAGATTTGTAAGCTCTAAAGATTCAAAAACACCCCCCCACTAATCCAATTGACACTGGTGCAAAACAAATTCCACCAAGAGAAAATTCAAGGGGAGCCAGCGAGGCTCCAGAAGGAGAACCTAAAACGGAAGAATCGACACTTGGGCAGGCAGAACGTGAGTCTGTTGAACATTTAGGAGACACAAAAAATCTAGTTTATGAACCATCCATCAGTAGAATGGTAGAAGAAGAAGGAAATGAATCCACAGAGACTGAGACTTTTGGGTTTCCAATCTTGGATATTTCTAGAAAAATCAGCATGAAGAATATCCCACTATCATCGTTACCCACTTTTAGAGGTATGTCAACTGAAGATCCATATTTATTTTTATTCGAGTTTGACATATTATGTAGAATCTATAACTACTCAGACGATGCCCAAAAACTTAAGCTCTTTCCTGCTACAATAAAAGACTCAACCTTAAGATGGTTCATGAGCTTAGGAGAAAATACAATCCTCTCTTGGGATTAGATGAAAGACACATTTTTACGGAAATACCAAGACTATTGTAAGGATAATGCTAAAAATGACATTTTAAAAATGCAGCAAACAGAGGATGATAGCCCTGAAGACTACCTAGAAAGATTCTTATACAATTATCAGAAGTCAAAACTATTCACCACAGACCCACTTGTAGTAAGAACTATATTCTTGAATGGTCTTAGAGATGACTGCATAAAAGTTTTAAACTTGTTGAGTTCAGGAGATGTACACCAAAATCCTTTTTCAGAGATTGCAGATTACTGTAGGAGATACTCAAGAGGACAAGCTAAAACAGGCAACGGACCAAGAGATCCTTTTAGCAGAAATAGAAAACAAAGCTCAGGGACTGTCACCATAACTGAGTTAGGAAAATTATTGGAGAACTTTAAAACAAACATCTTGAGCACAATCAGTAACTAGTTAGATACTCTAAAACTAAAAAATAAACAAGAAGAAGAGGTTGCTTTAGCAATATTTTGTCATAGATTCTGAAAGAAGCACAGTGAGAAAGAATGCCCATTAAATGTCATAGAAATCTGTGGTCTGTGTACACTAGAACACCCCACATCTGAGTTTCCAACTTTGCTTGAGCTACAAGCCATGTATAGGGGAGGAGGAGTCTCACAAGAACAACCATACCCTTCCAGAAGACCTTGGAGAGCCCAAAACCCCAATACATTTTATGAACCTAATGCACAATATCAACAACAACAATGGGGTCCTTCCCTAGTGACCTATCCACAATGGACACCTCAGCAAACTCAACCTTTGCAAGAAGGTTGGAGGGGATATATGTATGGAAATCCCTCTTACCCTACATATCCACAATACCCTGCAAACATTTTCCAATTACTACCTGGATTCAACGCACCACAAATGCAAGCTTTACTCCCACCTCCTATACAACAACAAATTACAACCTCCTTGAACCCTGACCAGCAGCAACAACCACTTATAAATTCCAATCAACAGTAAAACCAAGCTTCCCACAATCCTCCGAAACCAACAACAATCCCTGCCCAACCAATCCCTAACCCCAATAATCGAACCACCCATCCGGTACAAAATACAGAAGTTCAAAACTTTCCCACCTATGAAATTCAACTACGATCAGGAAAAGTTGTAAACCAATCAGATCTTGCAATAATAATTTAGGAAGAAAATGATAACCATTCTGAGGAAGAAAACACTCAAACCACCCCTTCAGAAGAAGAGACCTCCCCTCCTATTCCAATCACTTCTTAGTCTATATGACTACCCCAACAATTTAATCTCCCACACTACCCCGAAAGACTATTAGTAAAGAAACTTGACCCACCCTTGCACAAAGATATAGAAGATGAATTACAAAATGTATGTATAAAAATACCCCTTCTGCAAGCCATTAAGGATATCCCTATATATGCCAAAATCATAAGGGATCTTTGCATTAAGAAACCAGGAAGGAAGAAGAAGGAACCTCCCCTTGTTTAGGTAGTGGGACAATTATCTGAATTTATTTATGAAATGCCATACAAATATAATGACCCTAGAAACCCAGTGGTCACTGTTGAAATTAATGGTATTTCTCTACCAAACACACTCATTGATTTGGGTGAAAAAATTAATGTAAATCCTTTTGACACTATAAAAAAACTCCAAATCAACCAGTTAAGACCAACCCAAACCATGACAGAGTTGGCAGATAAGTCAGTCATCATCCCTGCAGGAAGTCTAGATGATGTCATAATCACTCTAGCTTCTTTGGAATATCTAGTAGACTTTTTAGTCATCTATTCTAAATCATCCTCCAAACCAGGACACCCTGTGGTTCTTGGCCACCCTTGGCTGGCCACATCAGATTCCTTTATCAGTTGTCAGTCTGGTGAGATGACTATATCGAATGGTACACATAGCCAAAAACTTGTTCTCTTCCCTCCTACCCAACTGGCACATGAAATACCTATTTGGTTAGAAAACCCTTATGGAGAGGAAGATTGCATCAGACCCCTGTTAACACTTGAACAAGTAAAAGGAATACAAGAATAATCAGATGAACAATTCTTAAGTTTATTTTTGGCTGATACAAATCGCATTGAATACCCAAGGTCTTTTGTAGAATTGTCACATATTTTTAGTTCCGAATTTCAACAAACTTGGCACCCTGATATCACTAAATTATATACCTTATCACCAACCTCCTCAGAGAAGGAAGAAACTACTGAACTTGTTGAGATTAGCCCAGGAAAACCTTTGTATATCAACTCTAGTTTGGAACCAGAACAAAATACACAAGTAATTGAAATGCTCCAAAGATAATTTGATGCCTTTGCATGGGATTATCTAGACATGAAAGGCATTCACCCTGACACATGGACACATCATATCTACACCAATGACCAAATCAGACTGGTTAGACAACCTCAGCGAAGAATGAATCCAACCCTTAGAGATATTGTAAAATAAGAATTGCAAAAACTCCTTCGAGCCAATCTCATATACCCCATTTCAGATAGTCAATGGGTATCCCCACTTGTCATAGTTCCCAAGAAAAATGGCAAGTGGATGATATGTGTAGACTTCTGGGAGTTGAACAAAGCCACCCATAGGGATTATTTTCCCTTACCATTTATTGATCAGGTGTTCCTAGATGGGTTTAGTGGTTACAACCAGATACAAATAGCACCCGAAGACCAGGAGAGGACCAATTTCACCTGCCCTTGGGGTACCTATGCTTATAGGGTGCTCCCTTTTGGACTTTGCAATGCCCTAGCCACTTTTCAAAGGGTTGTCCTAGCCATTTTCTCTGACTTGACCAATGATTGTGTGGAAGTCTACATGGATGACTTTAGAGTCCATGGACACGACTTCCAGGAAGCATTGACCAGTCTATAAAAAGTATTGATTAGGTGTAAGGAAACTAATATTTCCTTAAGTAATGAAAATTAAAAAATGATGCTCATTGAAGGTATTGTTTTGGGACATCACATTTCTGGTTCTAGAATGAGAGTTGATCCAGCAAAGATTTATATTATCAAACAAATCAAAATACCTTCCTCACAAAAGGAAGTTCACATCTTTTTAGGACATGCGGGCTACTATAGAAGATTCATTTCGAGTTTTACAAGCCTAGCTACCCCTTTATTCAAGTTATTATCTAAAGTAGCCGAATTTAAGTGGGATGATGAATGCTAAATATCTTCTGAAATTCTAAAACAAAAATTGTCAACTACCCCTGTATTAAGAGGACCAAATTGGTCCCTTCCTTTTCATATCTGTACCGATGCCTTAGACACAACCCTTGGGGCAATTCTTGGACAAAAAGAAAATCAAATTCCCTATGCTATTTACTTTGTCGGTAAAAATCTGTCTTCTTCTGAAGTTAATTATACGGTAAAAGAAAAATAATTGCTAGTTGTAGTCCATGCTATCAATAAATTTAGACACTATATTATAGGATATCAAGCTTTTGTACACACTGATCATTCAACCATCAAATTTTTAATGAAAAAACCTATAACAAATCCTATAGTTACATGATGGCTCTTATTATTACAAGAGTTTAATATCAACATTATTGATAGACCTGGTAAAGATAATCTTGTGGCTGATTTCTTATCTAGAATGATTCATTTGGGAGATAATGCACCAGTAGAAGATAAATTTCCTAATGAAAATTTGTTTGTTATTTCTACATTCACTCCTTGGTATGAAAATGTAGCTAACTATCTTGTGACAGGGAAGATGCCTCAGAAATTGTCTCCTAGAGAAAAATAGAAAGTAATTCAACTAAGTGCAAATTACATGTGGCACGATGATTGCCTCTACAAAACAGGACCAGATTTGGTGATTAGGAGATGTGTAAGGGAAGATGAAATTCATGATATTCTGCAAGCCTACCATGATGGTCCTTGTGGAGGACACTTCGCAGACAAGAGGACTGCTTACAAAGTTCTGCAATCTGGTTACTATTGTCCTCATATTTTCCAAGATGCTAAAACCTATGTATCCAATTGTGATGAATGCCAACGAATGGGTAAGCCTACTGCACGAGACCAAATTCCACTTCAAGCCCAAGTAGTTATTGATCCTTTCGAGAAGTGGGAATTAGATTTTGTAGGGCCCATTAACCCTGCATCTAAAAAGAAAAAGTATATACTTGTATGCACTGACTATGTGACTAAATGGGTCGAAGCAAAAGATTTACCAGCTGCAAGTGAACAATCAATGGTAGATTTCCTTTTTAATGATATCTTTACTAGATTTGGTGTACCACAAGAGATTGTGACTGATCAGGGAACTCAATTTACCTCTCATCTAGTTAAATTTGTTACAGAATAGTACCAAATCAAACACAGGAAATCTACACCCTACCATCCACAGGAAAATGGACAAGTAGAATCTACCAACAAAGTTATTGAGTCCATTCTTACCAAAATAGTACAGCTACACCACAAGGATTGGGCTGACAGATTACTAGAAGCCTTATGGGCTTATATAATCACTTGGAGGAATACAACAGGACATACACACTATGAGTTGGTGTATGGGAAGCAGGTGCTTCTCCCCATAGAATTCCATATCAAAACCTTCAGGACTGCAGTACAAGTTAGCATGAACTTGGATGAAGCCCAGCAACAAAGACTCTTGCAACTTAATGAATTGGACGAAATCAGGTAGGAAGCACTTCAAAGAACCACCCTCATTCAAGAGCAAAGAACAAAATGGCATGACAAGTATCTCAAAAAGAAAAAATTTCAACAAAGAGATTGGGCCCTGCTGTATGACAGAAGATTCAATAACTTCAAAGGTAAGTTAACTACTTTTTGGATGGGACCTTATGAAATTGACACTGTCTACGATAATGGTTCAATCAGGATAAAGACAATTGATGAACAACATACACCACTACTTGTGAATGGTCACCGATTGCGAATTTACAACAAACCACTGTCAAAAGAGGAATTCCTGACTCGTATACTATAGAATTCAGATATGCAGGTGATTAGTAAGGAAGGAGACCCTCCTACTGATCCACATTAATTGATTGGTTTATTTGAAACTTTTGTACATAGGTGTGGATCGAGTTTTGTTAATAAGATGAAGGTAATAAGAGATTCTTACCTCCTTTTGTTTTACTTTCGCAATTTGTTTTTGTAAATAAATTTCTATAATTTATTTGATCCTTCACGAACTTTCTAAACATCAGTTTGTAGGCATCAACAATATTATGTTATGCTTCGGTACCAGAAATCTTGTTCTGGTCCGGTATTGGCAGTCCGGTACCAAAAGTTTGTCCTTCTACAGTACTATCAGGACACATTACCTAATTGACAAAGAATGCTACGCATATTTCAAAATCTTATGTCAATTAATCTGAAATACGAAGCCATGCAACAACCACTTAAGCTAGAACCAAGAATTCGAATGCAGTATCAAATGGCAGCCCTTGTGAAGCAATAATTTCTTTTGGTTCTGTTGAAAACTAAAGAGAAGTATTTTAATTTCTTTTGGTTCTGTTGCTAGCTAAAAAGAAGTATTTTAATTTCTTTTGGTTCTGTTGCTTAAAAACAAAATAAAAAAGAGGGACACAATCTTTACCTATGAATGCTCAAAGAACCATAATTCGCTTCAAAGACTAGAAGTTTCCTTTATCTAGTATTTCAGCATGATTAAAGGGACAAAAATATATTAGCCTACGAGTAACTATCTCACCCTAACCAGACTTCAATAGTATTCATTGGATTATCTTACTAAAGAGTAACATATGAGTATATGAACACTCTCTACCATGGGCACACTAGGAATTTTTTTATGGGAGAGGATGTACCAGTACCCTAAGGAAACTTTAGGTCATTCTCTTATGGACAAACTCAGACAAAATTATACATCTAGATCACTCTAAAGAAATAATATGCATAAATTTTTTATTTTTCCTTCAGACAAATCTTTAAAAGACATTCAAAGAAGAGCATATACCTTCTAACCCAATACCATCCCAGCCTATAAAAAGGTTTTCAGATGATCCTCCCCTGTCACCATGCAAAGCACTCTTTAATAAAAACCAAAATAGGTGACTATGGAAAATAAACCTTTGATGGAAAAAGGGTTTAAGAGACTAACCCACTGGGATACTGAACAGGTATGTTGGTAGCGGGTACTGGTCTGTGGTATGACTAGGTAAACCCATCAGGGTATTGAACAAGCCTGTTGGCAATGGGGCATTCTGCCTAGGGAAGGGATCTCTCACTAATGATCACAACTACCCCACTGGAGTACTGAACAGGCTTGTTGGCAGTGGGTTCTAGTTGAAAAATGTCTCATCTATACTTGTGTGATTGAAAAATTCACTTTTGTCATCTAAAAAGAACATGTCACTATTGGCATTTATGAGATACAAACTCCAGATTAATAAGAAACATAATTACTACAAGTAAATGTCCATTTGAGAATTACCCTAAGTCAACTTACCAGTCTGTCATCTAAAGCCTACATTACCTAAGAAGGAAACTTCTTAAGAGTGGAGCCCTAACTAGGGAGTCTAATCTACTTATACTGTGAAATTTATCTATAACATCTAATGATAGTAAATCTCTGAAGCAAGTTAGGTTGGATCTGTTCTTCTGGAAAATATATAAAAATTCCCCTGTTTTCACTGTTGGATGCTACCTTTGTCAATAAGCCATCAAAAGAAAGGCAATTTCAATTTTTAGGCACGAGATCATATGCTAGGTGATAAATGTACTTCTGAAATTTGATTGGTTTCTTTTTCTCTTATCATATTTTCTCCATTATGATACAGAAT
>SNQJ01S0005671.1:502244-521333 GCA_010110895.2 Picea sitchensis | reverse complement strand
GGGCGGTTTTCCAATGTGGGCCCCTTTGCTATCGTGGCACCTCCTCCTTGCATTACCCCCCTCCTCTTGCCACCTTTGTTCCACTAGGCCTCTTGTCCACCAGTCACATCACTTATTTCCCTCTTGTCTCGTTAGGATACACTCACCCTAATGGCATATCATTTTTTGTTTCAATCCCTCTTGTCTTCCCACATCTATCCCTCTCCCTATCACGTCGTATCGTCATAGGAGACGTGTTCCCCTTCGACAAATCACATCCCACCACCGTATCTCTGTGGCCCCCACAAGATCTGCCACATTCGTCCTCTGGCCTCTCCTCGTCTCACTTACACATCTAGTATGAAAAACCATCCTTGTCTAGTCACCTATCATCTACCACTCCCCATCAGGTGCCCCAGTTATTGTGTCTACCTCCACGTCTTACCACGAGGCCATTTAGTAGATCGAGGTGGAAGCATGAGAAGCCTCCATGTCCCAAAGGTGCAGAGTTGACCGAGGTTGTTTTCGATCCCAAGGAAGTAGTTATTGAAACGGTTGGTGGTGGGTGGACATCATTTCCACCATAAATGGAAAGTCCAAGAGAGGACTGTCAGCTTGTCAACTCCTTGCAGGCTCATTCTAGAACACAGTGGATTCTGACCGAAGTGCACGATGGCTCAGAGGCTGCATGCACAACCTGCCAGTAAACACTGCAATGTAATGCCTTCAATGCAGTAACTCGAAGCTCCTACTGGGCTTTGATCCAAGTATATGAAGGCATTTTTTCCATTTTTGTATCTATCGACGGTTGAGCTATGCTCCCAAATTGTAAGGCTTTAATGAAATTTTTGGTTCTCTGGTTATGAGATGTAACTGAGACCTCCTGTTTAATAAAATTCATCTTCTCTCCATCTCTCTAGAAGATTTGTTTTAAGACACTTAGAATTGGCAGGTCCAGTCGAGGGCGATTATGTTGTGTGATGTATGTTTGATCATGACATTGTTTTCACCAGTTTTAAATCAATCTTCTGTGTTTTTTTCTCCCTCTTACCCTGAGTACCTCATTGAAATATTCAAGGGAGCTATTATAGTAGCCACCGTGATGCAGGTATGATCACCGTGTTACTGTAACTGTGTCATCCTGTCACATTTTAGTGTTTTTCCTTTCTTATATGGGTTGTTGGAAGTTTGATGCCTACAACAGACCTTTGCAGTTTCTCTCTGAAGTCTTCCTCCTACTAACCCTGATTACAACTTACTGACTTAAGTTAAATCAATACCTCACTTGCTTGTGCATAGCCTAGTCTAGGATTCTGATTTAAAATGATATTCTTTCGGGTCTGTATCCATTCGATCACCCTTTTATATATCAATTGTGACATAAAACTGATGGGCATCAGGCTCTGCTCCTGCCGCAATCCAATATTGACTTCTGATGCTAACATTTATGGTGTCGTTGCCAGGGACGAAGTTGAATATTTTCCCTGGAACTGAACGACATCGAGCCTCTGATTCTAAAGGTGCATCAGGCACCAAAGCCCTTGAAGATTGCTACTATGCACCTGGTGACTCCATTGTGACGACTCCACTGTGGCGAACCTATTGTTTCAGTTGTGGATTCCAGAGGCAGACACACACGGTCTACTCCAAAGCTTCTTTTAGCAACACCTGAAGCCGATCCAGAGAATCTTATCAGAAAGGGAAAGGCCCACAGAGAAGGAGATTCTACTGTTGAACCAGGTATTTCTGATAACTTTCCATCTCCTTCTTTAGAAACTCCATTGATTGCTTCGCATTTCCCTGTCATACCTTCTACTGGAGTTTCCAGAACTCTAAATTTCGGGAGTGTTCTTGTTGAGATTTCCCCTCCTGGTATGGGATTGGAGGGTGAAATCATTGTCACTCCTTTCTCCCTTGAAGCTGTACCTTGGCCTAGGTACAGGACCACATAACATTTCCCTACTTTTAACTTTACCACCCCTCCTCTTATTACTGTTCCTTCTACTACAGAGAGGGAAGCCTCTGCCAACTCTAGTCCTATGGCCTCTCCTCATAATCCTCCATTTTTTCCCTTTCCACCTAGGTGTTCAGTTCCAACATCCCATGTTCAAACCCCTTCTCCTTCTAGTTCTCCTCCACCTAATACCCCTATGGCAGGAGTGAATCCCCCCATGACCAGGATGGAAGCCATTATAGCTGCTAGGTATGCTCCCCTTGTACTGCCCCAACCTCTCAATGCCCTTCCAGCAGATGGCTACCTCAAGCAGCTACCCAAGTTTACAGGCAAAGGAGATACAACTGCAGAAGAACACCTTGAAGCCTTTTACAGTTTCACAGATCATCATGTCATCATGCATGAAAACATATGGATGAGGATTTTTGTTCATATCCTTGAAGGTGAGGCTAGGAAGTGGTTTAGGGCCCTACCTCCTGGATCCATCGATGTGATAGAGGTTTTGGATAACAGCTTCTTGAGACAGTGGGGAGATAAGAAAGAATTCATGTATTACATGACAGAGTTCGGATCTTTGAAGAGAAAGGAAGGAGAGTCTTTCTTTGACTTCTCCAAGAGGTTCAATAAGATGTACCATAAGATCCCTACTCAGATAAATCCCTCAGAAGCCTCAACCAAAATTACTTATGCCAGCTCTTTTGACCCACGTTTCTACCTTTTGTTGAGGGAAAGACGAGGCACTTCCTTGGCTCACATGCAGGACTCGCCTGGGGAAGTTGAGTCTAATATATTGGTTGTTGATTGACTCATAAATAAAGCTGATAGAGACATACCCAAAAAGAGATCTGAAGCTTCCACATCTGGTTCTTCTACAACTTACTCTCAAATGGATGAGTTGACAAAGATGGTAAAGACTCTGTCTACAGAGATGGAGAAAATGAAAGTGGAGGGAAAACAAACTTACATAAGTCCTCAAAAAGTTGATAACCAAGAAAAATTTAGGAGGCCAAACAACAGTGTTCCACAGATTATGCCAAGGGAACAGAGGAACAAAGATAGAGATGATCAGAGAATCCAAACCCCTCTCCAAAATAACCTTGTTGCTGATGAGGAAAGAGAGGATACCGATGAGATTGGTCGTAAAATTCACTGTATTGAATACACCTCCCATTTTCCACATTTGACTCAAGCAACATACGAAGAGTCTCTCATGAAAAGTCAAATAAATGAGTTGAGCAAAGGGGAGAAAGCCAATAATAGAAGTCCCAATAAATATCACCTCAGGTCAAAGAAGAAAGAAGAGAAGTCCGATCAACCCCTAATGGCGGAAAATCCTACTAAACATGCGACATATATCACCAAAGAAAAGAAAACTCAGAATCCCCCACCAACAGCCAAAGATCCGATCTCAGAGGTAAGGGAATTTCCTAAGCCTCCTTCCTCCTTTAGTTTCGAGCATGAAATTCAAAAGATCAGAATTACTGTACCCCTCTCAAAACTTGTTAAAAATGAAGATTTCAAAAGGTCCCTCTCCAAACTGTTGCTGTCCAAGCCACCTCAACTTACCACAGACTCAGTAAATCTTCAAGATGAAAAGCCAACAGTCATCCTAGGTCCCATGGTAGAACACCGAGATGATTCATCCCCTCCCTTCTACACATCCCTGAACATACATGATAAGGTGCTACATAAAAGCCTGATGGATTCAGGGGCTTCCCATAACCTCATGCCCAAAACAATCATGGAAGAATTGGGACTGGAAGTAACCAAGGCCTATCATGATTTGTACTATTTTGATTTAAGGAGGGTGCAATGTATTGGAGTCATCAAAGACCTGGTGGTGTCTTTATTTCAGCTGCCAATGAAGAGTGTGGTCATGGACATTGTGGTAGATGATGTTCCCCCCAAGTTTGGCATGTTGTTGTCAAGATATTGGATTAAAAGGCTTGGAGGAACATTACAAATGGACCTCACATATGCCACTATTCCATTTTTTGGAGGAGAACACAAAATATTGTACAAAGAAGCTTAGTTGGCCTACATTGTCAATGACGAAGCAGAACCCACTAACCATCCTATCTATGCACTTGAAACGGATTTGGGGTATAGATTGTTACATCTTAATAATGCTCATGAAGTCCCTCTTGAAGTTATAAAGCAACCCTTGTCTGATCATGAAGTACCTCCTCCAACTACCTCTATGTGGAAGATGTTCTTCGACGAAGCCTTTTCTAGTGAAAGTGTTGGTGCTGGAGTGGTTTTTGTATCGCCTTATCAGGAAACCATATCCCTGTCATACAAGCTAGAGTTCAAAACCACCAATAATGTGGTAGAATATGAAGCTCTTGTTTTAGGTTTAAGGGCTACAAAAAATATGGGAATTAAACAGGTAGCAGTGTTCGGAGATGTTGAGTTGATAGTCCAACAGGTCAGAAATTCTTATTGGGCTAAACATCCTCGACTCAAAAGTTACAAAAATGAGGTGTCGGACCTGATTGATAATTTCTTCTCAGTTTTCAACATTTCTTTTATTCCAAGAGAAGAAAATACTTTGGTTGATTCCCTAGTTGTCTCAGCTAGCCAGTTTAGGATACCTCTGCCACCTAGGATCAAATATGATGTTCAGATAAGATATAGGCCATCTGTAATGGACAATATCAGGCATTGGAAGGTGTTTGAGGATGATATTGAAATCAGAAAATTCCTCGAGTCTGTTGATGAGTTCTCTGCATTGCACATTGATCAAGATCCTAAACTCGAAGGTCATATGCACCCTGAGGTATTTTTAAATAAAATTTCTAATTACCGTATTGTTCAGTTGCGTAGCAATCACATTCCAAAGGGATTAGTTCCTTTAGAAAGATTGTTCGATGGGAATGACATGGAAGTGAAGGGAGAGGCTTCAAATGGGGATGTTGATGTAACTAAATGCAATATTGGCACATAGGAGGATCCTAAGTTCGTCAAGTTGTCAAGCAGCCTATCAAAGGGGAAGAGAGCCAAGTATGTTGAGTTATTAAAATAATTTGTTGATGTGTTCACCTGGACCTATGAAGACCTGAAGACATACGACACAACTGTCATGGAACATAAGATCCCACTGAAAGAAGAAGCTAAGCCATTCAGGAAGAAGTTAAGACAGATTAATCTGATGTTGCTTCCTGTCATAGAGAAATAAGTAAAGAAGTTGTTGGATGCTCAAATCATAGTCCCTTTGAGATATTCTAAGTGGGTGGCTAATCTAGTGCCAGTCAGAAAGAAGAGTGGAGAAATCAGACTTTGTGTTGATTTCAAGAACCTGAACAAAAGCTCCAGAAAGGACAATTACCCCCTACCTAAGATGGAGCACATATTGCAGAGGGTAACTGGTGCATCTAGGATATCCATGATTGATGGTTTTTCTGAATATAATCAAATATCAGTCCTGCCTGAGGATAGAGAAAAAACAACCTTCACCACTCCTTGGGGCACATTCATGTATGCCAAAATTCCTTTTGGATTAATTATTGCAATAGAAACATTTCAGTGAGCCATGGAAATAGCCTTCATTGGGGAGAAAGATCAGTTCATGGTGATCTATCTGGATGACATCATTGTCTTCTCCAGATCTGATAAAGAGCATTGTTGTCACTTAAGGAAGGTTTTCTTGAAATGCATAAGGTTTGGCTTTTCTTTAAACCTCAAGAAATATCTGTTTTCTATGGAGGAGGGGAAGTTGTTAGGCCATATAGTATCAGCATAGGGAGTGAGAATTGATCCCAACAGGGTGAAGGAAATTCAGACCCTGTCACTACCCAGATCCAAGAAAGAGGTCCAGTCTTTCTTGGGTAAAATTAATTTTCTGAGGAGGTTTGTCTCAAATTTTGCTGAGTTGGTGAAGCACATCACAACCATTCTTAGAAGGGGAAATGAAGTAAAATGGACTGTTGAACCCAGGGAATCCTTTGTCCAAATAAAAAAGGCTTTGAATGAGGCACATATGCTGATCAGTCCTGATTATGACAAGGATTTCCTAATTTTTTCTTTTTATTCTTTTGATACAGTAGCAGTCATTCTATTACAGAAGAATGCTGAAGAGATGGAGTAGCCCATTTCGTTTTTCAGTAGGGCATTAAGAGATGCAAAGGTCAAATATGGCATCATGGAGAAGCAAGCCTATGCCTTGGTCAAGGCCCTTAAAGCATTCAGAGTCTATGTTCTTCATTCAAAAACCATTTCATATGTTCCTTCAGCTTCTGTGAAGGACATTCTCATTCATCCTGACATAGATGGGAAAAGAAGCAAGTGGATTACCAAGATCCTTGAGTTTGACCTGGAGATTAAGCTAACCAAGTTGGTTAAAGGGAAGGGCTTAGCCAAGCTGCTGGCTGAATCAAATTGCAAAGCCTTGGGGGTTAAATTCATCGATGGTTGCTCAGGAAATCAACAGGCTAAATTGTCTGATGGTAATCCTCAAGACAATCCTCCACTAGCAGGGTGCACCTGGTATAAAGATATCATATATTTTCTGCTAGAATTAAATCCCCCTAATAAAATAAGGAAGAGTAAGGCAAGAGATTTAAAGCTCAAAGTAGTCAAATATTTCCTTATTGACCAGGTCTTATACTAGAGAGACCCTCTAGGGGTGTTTCCGAGGTGTCTGAACCCACAGGAGGCCCAAAAAGTGACATTCCACTTCCATAGCAGCCTCTGTGAGGGACAACACTTTTCGAAGACCATGACCCACAATATTCTCAGGGATGGGTACTACTGGCCCACCTTATTCATTGATGTCTGCAGAAAGGTGAGAGCCTGCATCAAATGCCAAAGGTTCTCAAGAAAGAAACATCTCAAATCTCTGCCACTAAAACTTGTAGTAGCTACAACACCCTTTCAACAATGGGGGTTGGCCTTCATTGGAGAGATTCATCCTTCCTCAAGCAACCAACACAGATGGATCCTGACTGCAACTGACTATTTTACCAAGTGGATAGAAGCTATCCCCACCAAGAGTGTTTTACAAAAGGTTATCATCAGCTTCCTGGAGGATATCATAGCAAGGTTTGGATGCCCTAGCAGAATTGTCACTGATAATGTTGCATATTTCAAGTCTGAGCCTCTGGTGAGGTTCTGTGAGCAGTTTGAGATTTCACTGGTTCATTCCACTCCCTGTTATCCACAAGGAAATGGATTGTGAGAGTCTTCCAATTAAATCTTGATTAAGCTCATTAAAAGATTGTTGGAAGATAATAAGAAGGCCTGGGACTCAAAGCTCAAATTCGTTGATCAATCAGGTTTTTGATAGGAGGGTCAAGAAAGATGATTTCCAACTCCGATATCTGGTATTTAAATGGGATGCTCCCAAGAAGGACAAGGGAATACATGGAAAATTTGAATCCCTATGGATCGGGCCCTTCAAGGTCGTTGGAGTGTTTTCAAATAATACCTACAGGTTACAAGATTTGGAGGGTGAAGAAGTTTTCAATGGCCTTATGAATGGGCATTTTTTGAAGAAATGTTTATTTTGAGCCACACATGGCTCCTCTGTGTTTGTAAATATTGTTTTTCAGTTTATCTTTCATTTTTAATAATGACTCCATAGCCCAACAGTAAGGCACTGAATCTGCAAAATAGTTCTTGGTGTCTCATAGGGAGCAAGCCACCCCCATGGAGCATAATGTTAGCACATAATATTGTATGCGAGGTGTTTTCCTACAAAGTGTCCCCTTCAGAGAAAAAGTGGCAAAGAATGGGTCAAAAACCCACTTATCCTAAGTCTGGGGTGCATAAGCACTCTGGATTATGCAGTGCACAGATCTAGGTGGTCAGAATATGCGTGCTCAGATCTTCGGTCCAGATTCAATTACGAACCCCCCCATCATTCTACCTTTAATGGGTGGGGGTGGGTCTGATATGACAGTTTTCCTGTGTGTGGATCTGAAGGGTCAGGCAAGCCATGCCCATATCTACGGTTGAGGTCCCATTCTGGACCCCCCTACCCATCGTTCTACCTTTAATGATGGGGGGGGTCCGATATGGGTGGTTTTCCAGTGTGGGTCCCTTTTCTATCATGGTGCCTCCTCCTTGCGTCGCCCCCCTCCTCTTGCCACCTGTGTTCCACTATGCCTCTTGTCCACCAATCACATCACTTGTTTCCCCCTTGTCTCGTTAGGACACACTCGCCTTCCACTCACCCTCGTGGCATATCATTTTCTGTTTCGCTCCCTCTTGTCTTCCCACACCTGTCCCTCTCCCTATCACGTTGTCCCTTCATAGGAGATGTGTTCCCCTTTGACAAATCACATCCCACCATAGTATCTCCATGGCCCCCACAAGATCTGCCACATTCATCCTCTGGCCTCTCCTTGTCTCACTTCCACATCTAGTATGCCAAATCATCCCTGTCTAGTCACTGCTCATCCACCGCTCCCCGTCAAGTGCCTCAGTTATCGCATCTTCCTCCACGTATTACCATGAGGCCGTTTAGCATATCGAGGTGGAATCATGAGAAGCCTCCATGTCCCAAAGGTGCAGAGTTGATCGGGGTCATTTCCGATCCCAAGGAAGCAGTTATTGAAACGGTTGGTTGTGGGTGGACATCGTTTCCACCATAAATGGAAAGTCCAGGAGAGGACTGGAAGCTTGTCAACTCGTTGCAGGCTCGTTCTGGAACACAGTGGCATCTAACTGAAGTGCACGATGGCTCAGAGGATGCATGGACAGTTTGCCAGTAAACAATGTAGACTTAATGCCTTCAATGCAGTAACTCGAAGCTCCTACTAGGCTTTGCTCCAAGTATATGAAGGCATTTTTTCCATTTTTGTATCTATCAATGGTTGAGCTATGCTCCCGAATTGTAAGGCTTTAATGAAATTTTTGGTTCCCTGGTTATGAGATGTATCTGAGACCTCCTGTTTAATGAAAGTCATCTTCTCTCCATCTCTTTGTAATCTTTTTTTTAAGACACTCGGAATTGGTAGGTCCAGTCGAGGGCGACTATGTTGTGTGATGTATGTTTGATCATGACAGTGTTTTCACCAGATTTAAATCAATCTCTTGTGTCTTTTTCTCCCTCTTACCCTGAGTAGCTCATTGAAATATTCAAGCGAGTTGTTACAGTAGCCACCGTGATTCAGGTATGATCATTGTGTTACTGTAACTGTGTCATCCTGACACATTTCAATTTTTTTTCTTTCTTCTACGGGTTGTTGGAAGTTTGATGCCTACAACAGACCTTTGCAGTTTCTCTCTGAAGTCTTCCTCCTACTCACCCTTATTACAACTTACTGATTGAAGTTAAATCAATACCTCACCTGCTTGTGCATAGCCTAACCCAGGATTTTGAGTTAAAACAATATTCTTCCAGGTCTGCATCCATTCGATCACCCTTTTATATACCAATCGTGAAATAAAACTGATGGGCATCAGACTCTGCTCCTGCCGCAATCCAGGGGTGACTTCTGACGCTAACACAATGCTTTCAAAAACAACTTCTTCAACAAAAATAACCTTCAGCAGTTCTCAACGAGTCTTCATCAATTTTTAGCAGCTTTCAGCAACAATAACCTTCAACAGTTCTCAACGACTCTTCAACAGCCTCATTTGGGCATACAATACATTTTTTTATACAAAAATAGCTTATTGAGATTTTACCTCTGACTACCTTAGTGTTATCCTATCAAATTAAAATATTTCAACTACTAAGGTTTATTACAATAAATGATGGGTACAAATAGATAAGAGAGAATGCTTCAGATTTGTATTGTTATCTATTACATCAAAGAAAACAGAATCTCCATCGATCTCATGTGATGGTTCAACCTCTTAACATTTATGATCTTCTTTAATTACAATATTTTCAATATGTTTGGATGACATGCCATCTTTAAATTTAAAATCACTTCAAAATACTTGTTAGGGTGCTGAGTTGTCCCCCACTTGTGTTTTGATGACAATGCTCTTGCATCATACTCCTTTGGAAAACAATTCAGGGACTCCTGTCCATGAGCTCCTGCATTGACTTTTCATGCTTATGAATATCTTCTTCATTTACCCAACATGAATCTTCTATTGGGTTCCCTTTCCACTTTACCAAATACTCAAAATAACTCTTCCTTCTGGTTCTTTTTCCAATTCTTTGATTTATGATCTTTTTCATTTGCGACGTTTCTACTACATGCATTTGTTTCTCCCACTGGATCTCTTTCTGATCTTCTGATCCTTTGATGTCATCTTCCCTATAAGGATATAGGTCTGAAATGTTGAATATGGGTGATATACCCACATGCTCTAGTAGCTCCATCTCATAAGCATTAGCATCAAATTTTCTTAGGATCTTGCATGGTCCTATCTTTTTCAATTTAAATTTGTTATATCTTCCCCTTGGGAACCTTTCCTTTATGAGATGTGCTAGAACTTGATCTCCCACTTAAAATTGAAGTTATCTCCTATGATGATCAACTCTGCATTTATATTCTCTATTTTTGTTTTGCAAATGCTCTTTAATATGATTATGAAGATTTTGCATTTCTACAATGAAGTCTTCTAGTCCAACTCTTTTGGATTTCTGCAATGAAGTATTGTTGTCTAGTGCTTCTAAACCCATTTTTTTGCAGGTCTCTCAACTCTCGTACTCCTCTTGGATTCATTCCATATACTATCTAGAATGGACTCTTCCCCATACTCATGTTTTTTGAGTCATTGTATGCAAACTCTTCTTGTGACATAATCTAATCCCATTGGCTATGATGTTCAGTGACGAGACTCCTCAGCAAATTCCCTAAACTCCAATTTACCACCTCAGTCTTTCCATCTGTTTGAGGGTGATATGATGAACTAAAGGACAAATCCATCCCAAACTTCTTCCACAATGTCCTCCAGAAATGACCAACAAATTTAGTGTCCCTATCTGAAATAATACTCTTGGGTAACCCATGAAGTCTCACAACTTCCTAGAAAAATAAATTTGCAATATGTGTTGCATCATTAGTTTTTTGGAATGGGATAAAGTGTGTCATCTTTGAGAATCTATCAACTACAACAAATATGGAATCGCTTCCCCTTTGTGTTACTGGTAACCCCAACACGAAATCCATGCGTATTGCATCCCAAGGCCTATCTGGAATAGGAAATGGTTGATACAACCCAATGTTTTGTCTCTTTCCTTTTTCATATTGGAAAATATTACATCTGTTTACAAATTTATTCACGTATTCTCTCATACCTGGCCAATAGTATGAACTGTTCAACTGTGCAAATGTCTTGTCATAGCCAAATTTTCCTGCTAGGCCTCCACTATGTTTTTCCTTCAACAAATTATCTCTCATTGAGCACTTTGGTATGCACAACTGGATACCTTTAAACAATAATCCATCTTGAATCAAATACTCTATCCACTGAATCCTGTCTCTAAGCACAGGATTTTCACATGCTTCATATGCCTCTTTAAAATCTGGATCATCACAATACATCTCCTTAAGGTGTTCAAACCCTAAGGTTTTCACTTGAAATTCCCGCAGAATCAAACATCTCTTGCTCAATGCATCAACAACTTTGTTAGCATTACAAGAAATATGTTTAGTGAAAAATGTGAAATTTTGCATAAACTCTATCCACTTAACATGTCTTTGATTTAACTTTTCCTATCTGGCTATGAATTGTAAAGCCTGATTATCGCTATACAAAACAAACTCTTTTGGTACAAGGCAATGCCTCCATTTCTTCAAGGCTTGAATTATTGCATAAAATTATTTATCATATGTGGAGTACTTCCTCTTCGTGTCATTCAACTTCTCACTGAAATATGAAAAAGGTCTATTGTACTTGCTTAATACTGCTCCAATTGCAACTCCACTAGCATCACATCGTACTTGAAATGTCTCCTAAAATCTGGCAAGACCAGAATCGATTGTTCTATTATCTTCTCCTTTAATATCCTGAAATCTGGCAAGACCAGAATCGGTTGTTTTGTTATCTTCTCATTTAATATCCTGAAACCTTTCTCAGCTTCTTCTATCCATTTGAAAGAATTGTGTCTCTTCTTCATCGTATCTAACATTGGTGTACAAATACAACTGAAATTTATAATGAACTTCTGATAGAAACTTGTTAATCCATGGAAGCTTCTCACCTCGGATATGATTCTTAGCGATGACCATTCTATGATTTCTCTCATCTTCTCTGGATCCATATTCAATTCATTTGAAGAGATTACAAAACCAAAATAAATGAGTTATGTCTTCATAAAAGAGGATTTCTTCATATTTATCAACAACTTCTCCTGTTGCAACCTTCTCATCACTAATGTTAAGTGCCTCAAATTCTCTTCTTTAGTTTTACTAAATATTAATATATCATCTAGATATACAATCACAAACTTACCAATAAAATATTTCAATACCTCATTCAACAATCTCATAAAAGTACTTGTAACATCCTCAACCACCAACAGGCCAGGAAATGCTACCAACACAACCTAACTTAGCCTTTAAAGCTTTGATACCATTTTGTAACATCCCCAGCCACCAACAGGTTGGGCAACGCTACTACGCAGAACATTATCATGCGTATATATAACATGCGTTAAATCAAATTAACACATTTAATGTAGATTTACTGCCATCATACAGACTTAAGGTAATTAACAATGATTCATCATTGCAACGGAATACATGATAATATTACAAGCATCATAGACATTCATTTTAATTGAAATTAAACAGATAATGATACTTATCTTTGAAACTGTAGTAACTCCACCAACTATGCACATACCTTGCACGAACCTCCCAACCTTAGACCACGCTGCTCATCATGCTCAACAGTGGGTCACCCCTGAGATGGGACCAAGCTCCACCCCAGGCAAGGGAATCCTAGACTAGGCTGAGGTTATAGGAAAGTTGCAAAGAACAACTAGAAAGATTCTCTCCAAGAGCCTTCTTATGCCCACTACTCACGGATTCTCATTCCCCACGTGTCTATTCCACCCAGGAGTATACACCTTCACAATCACAATCCATCGATGCTTCACCTCCCTCTCTGGGTCTCAAAAACATGCCGGATCAAGAATTCTTAGAGCTCCATAGATGGTGTTGAACTCTCTCTGGGAGAAAACCACTTTCCCAACAGACTCTCTCACCTCGAGAGAGTTGTTCACAGGCTTGACAACCTTCCTCTTCAACCACGGGCCTAAGAACTTGCTTCTTGAGCACACTCCTCGACTCAAATCCATCCAGGTGACGACAAAAACAACGATTTAACACTCATTCACAAAGGGATGATAGTAGAAACAAAATATGGGCATGGAACCATAGGCGGCAAAAACCCACGTTGAAACACAACACAACTAAGGAAATTACTCAGGTGTCGGGTTCCTCAGAAGACAAAGAACGGTTCATAGATTTCGGGTCTCAGGTGCGTGCGTGAGTATTGAAAAGGTCGAATACAGAGGCCAGAGGATTCACGGGAATACATTGGTCGGCTTTACGATTCTGGTTTTTAGGGTGCGTGACAAGGAATCAACGTAGAGGTCAAACACAGACTCAAACGGTTGAGACAACAGACGAAAGGATGGAGAACGAACCCCCATCACGGCTCAATTCTTGGGTTAAATTTCATGTGCCTGGGCTGACACATGTCACCCATGAAGTTGCATGCACTCCATCAAGTACGCGTTCCCTTTTCCAGTAACTTAGGATAAAAATATGTTGTCACACAGCTTTGGAATAATAATAAATTATTATTCTCAAGGACTGAAGCCCCTAAGCTTAGCCCCTCTTTCCAACCTTTCAACCCCCTTTCCCTTACCCACCTTGTGGAAGCTTAGTCCCCCATCACTCTTTATTCAAGGTCGATCTTCACACAACGATGTTTAATCTTTATTAATGTTCTGCATAATTACATATACAAAATCAGGCTGCTGGCCTTTAACACCTAGGCTCTCCAACCTAGTAACACATAAGCCCACCAACTTATCAACACTCGACTCACCAGCCTACAAAACATGTTTACAATTTATAAATACAACTGGGGCTTGCTATTGGGGATATTACAGTACTCGGGGAATTTGTTAATCCAAATGTCATAACAAGCCATTCATACAACCCCTCAGTTGTCTTGAAGGTTGTTTTCCACTCATCACCTTCTCTCATCCTTATATGGTGATATCCACTTTTCAGGTCTATCTTTGAAAAAAAATTTGCTCCGCTCAAACAATCCATTAAGTCATCCATCCTTGGCAAAGGAAATATGTACCTGATGGTGATTTTGTTTATGGCTCTTGAGTCTGTACACATTCTCCATCCTCCATCCTTCTTTGGAATCAACACAGTTGGTATTGCACATGGACTCAATCTTTCTCTGACCAAACCTTTGTCCATTAAATCCCAGGATTTCTTCTTTATCTCCTCATTCTCTTGAGGTGTCAATATGTACACTACTTTGTTCGACATAATTTCTCCTAGTATGAGATCAATGTGATGGTCGTTACTCCTGATAGGTGGAAATGAGCTAGGTAACTCATCCACTAATATGTCAACAAAATTCTCTAACAAATCCTGAATTTCTTCATGCAGATCATCCATAGAAGTAATTGTAAGGATGAATCTGGACTTCCTCACCAGAGAAAATTGCATCTCATGTTCCTTTTTGACTTCACTTAGGAGTTCCTTCCCACTCATGAGAAGTATACTTATGTTGGCTTCCTCCTTCACCTTCTTATCCTCTATTGGTAGTAGCATGTGTGTCCTACTATTTTTATCCAAGGTATAAGTATTTTTCCTCCCATCATGAATGAAATTAATGTCAAACTTCCATGGTATCCCCAACAAAACATGACATACATCCATGGGAATTACATCATACAAAATCTCATCTCTATATCCTCCTATTTTAAATTCAACTAAACATTGTTTAGTTACCATTACCTGGTGTCCTTTCTACAACCATGAGGCTCTATATGGACTTGGATGTGCAATTGTCTCTAGCTCCAACTTCTCCACCATTTCAATAGATACCAAGCTATCAGTGCTCCCACTCTCAATTATTACCTTGCATACCTTGTCTGCAGTCTTGTATGTAGTCCTGAGAAAACTGTTCCTCTACACTGGTTTTTCCACTTCTTGCTCGGGTTTCAAGAGAACCTTTCTCATCATCAAGGATCTCCCATCTTCTATGCCTTCTAACTCAACATTACTCTTCTGCACTTCCGAAATGTGATCTTCACCTCCTCCTACTTTCTTTCTCTCGGCGCATTCCCAAGGCATGTTTCATGTTTTCCATAGGCAAAACACTTCACCTCTCCTCCTCTGCATATTCCTCTTCCTCGAGGAAAATCATTCCTTCCACCATAATGTCTCCCTCGAGAACTTCCTCCTCTTTCTGAGTGACTATGTGGTTTTGTAGTCTCCACCTTGAGCTTATGTTCCTTGTCATGGAAAATTCCCTTACCTCTGTTTAGATTTCTACCTCGGCTTTGTTGACTCTGTTTCCTGGAAAACTTCTCTTCTTCCTTCAACAAAATATGATAAGCATCTTCCATTGTTCTTACTGCTATCATGTTGATTTCATCCTATATTTAGTATCTCGGGCCATTAATATACCTGGAAACCCTTTAAACATCTTTTTCTCTCTCTCCAACCCTGATGTTCAACTTATAAAACTCCTCTGTGTATTCTTTTACTGTCAATCCATTTTGTCTCATGTTCTATAATTTCCTAAACAAATTTATCTGGTAATCCTCGAGTATGAATTTATCTTTCATCTTGGCTACCATTCTATCCCGGTTCTTGATCTTTTCCTTGCCTTTGCTTCTCCTGTCAGCCTACAACTCATCCCACCATAGTGTTGCATGTCCCTTCAATCTAGTGACAACATGTTTTACCTTTTTCTCCTCATCGACGTCTTCATAATCTAAGTACTTTTCCATTTCTCATATCCAATAAAGCAATTCTTCCACATCTAAGTTTCCTTCGTACATCAGGATGTCTATCTTTTCTCTAGCTCTCAATTTGACAACACCTTTCAACAAGCGTTCTTCTACAACATCCTCTACTACAGCTTCAACTTCCCTTTATTTTCTCTCTGCATCACTGAAATCTCCAACATTAGGTGCTCTCCTTTGTGTTGTCTCCATAGCATCTAATATTGCACCAATTTATCTCATCTCCCTTTAACAACTCGATTTTCTATAGGTGGCTCCGCACGTCTTCTAGGCGGCATGGTGCTGAACTTTTCTTTCACACAGAGCTTCAAAAGAAACTTGATGATACCAAAATACCTCCTCTTTCCTACATAAATTAAATATGTGGCTATGATACAACTTAATGTAGAAACCCCTTCTCTCCTCAGGGCTACCTGACCTCCCGGTCAAGGATCATCAAAAGAATGAGTCGAATCAACTCTTCGGGACTCTGCTAGCCCCTGGGATCAGTTTACATAGGCCCCTTTTGGTTTCCCATGCATGATTGTTTCACCTATGCACCCTTTTTATATCACTTTTTGCAACTCAACTCGTGAGCTCTAAGTTTTCTACTAGGCTCTTCTTCAATATGACCACAGGTTGTGACCTTTGGCTGGCCCCTTCATAATTTTCAGGCTTTGATTGTTTTGAATACAGTTGAATCCTTCTTCCCTGAACTTCGGACTGGCAAAAAAAACCAGACAGATCTATGGCCCACGCTCCTCAGACAACCAATGATTGTGATCCGCTTTGGTACTTCAGGACTTACGACCTTAGGGATTCCACTCTCCTATTTCTCCCAAAGTGTCCTATCACCAAAGTGAGGTATTTGACGCCACGTGTCCACACAATATCATAGATGGGATTAACTTCCCCCGATATGATGACGAGTGTCCTCCTCAGATCGACAACCACAGTATTCTCCGCTAGTCTGACCTTTGAGAGTTTTGGATATTCCACCCTCGCTTTCCTCTGAAGGCTCTTCCTCCAAATTCTCTGGATCTTTTCCACGTGTCCTTCCTCGATCCAATGGCTAGTATTTCTTCACGGATTTGGGACTTCAACGATCCCCACTCCTTAAACACTTCTAAACCTCTGAATACTGGGAGTGTCGAAGGACTCCAAGGATAACCTTCATGCAACTCTCACAGATCTAAGGGTCTAGAATGATCTCGCTTCCTTGGAACGAATCCTTCTCATTAATTTGGGGAATCTTAAAGGGCTCCTCCCTATTGAATAATTCTCACTCACTACCTCTTCTAATCTTGTTCTTGCTCGAAACCTCTAACTCCTCAGAGCATTTGTTCGATACTTAGTTAAATTTTGACTCTGTGCACACCTTGCGTCAGGTCTTCTCTCGTGACTCAACTTCTTTGTGAGCGACTGTGCACACCTTGCAACAATTCCTTACACGACTCGATTGTTCCTCCTGAACAATATGACACTGAGTGTGTTTCTGACTGCACACACCTTGCGAGGTTCTCTGCACTCTTTCCAAAAAACTTCAAGGTATCTCTCTTGAGCTTCTGAGTCAAAACACGCTCTCTCAATGCACATCTTGTAGACACTTTGCACTCCTTGCAAATAAAATCTTCTCGTTATCTCTTCTGAGCTTCTGAGTCGAGGTAGACTCTGTCAACGTACTCCTTGCGAACACTATGAACTCCTTGCATAAGATCATATAATAGAAACAATTGAAACTTATCTAATCCTCATAGATTCATATATTCAACCATGTAAATGCATTCATAACATAAGAACAAGTAATAACAAAGAATTGCAATTAAACAAAAAACCTACCATTCATTCAAATAAACATAGTAATAGCAACACCAAACATTTGGGATCAATGCTTCTCTTTTATATTCATTCAAATGAAATGTACATGGAATCATACCCTCTGATAAGATTCAACAGTCTCTACAACAACTTCAACAACAACTACTTCAATAACAATAACCTTTAGTAGTTCTTAGTGACTCTTCAACAATTTTTAGCAACTTTTAGCAACAATAACCTTCAACAGTTCTCAACGACTCTTCAACAGCCTCATTTTGGCACACAATACATTTTTTTATACAAAAAGAGCTCATCGAGATTTTACCTTTGACTACCTTAGTACTATCCTATCAAATTAAAATATTTCAACTACTAAGGCTTATTACAATAAATAATGGGTACAGACAGATAAGAGGGAATGCTTCATATTTGTACTATTATCTACTACATTAAAGAAAACACAATCTCCATCGATCTCACGCGATGGTTCAACCTCTTAACATTTACAATATTCCTTAATTACAATATTTTCAAGATTTTTGGTGGCATGCCATCTTTAAATTTAAAATCACTTCAAAATATGTGCTAGGGAACTAAGTTGTCCCCCACTTGCGCTTTGATGACGATGCTCCTGCATCACCAACAAAATGGGAATACTATCTTCATCTGATTGAATTTGCGTACAACAATGGTTACCAATCATCTTTAAAGATGAGTCCTTTTGAAGTATTATATGGCTGGAGGTGTAGGACACTAGTGAGTTGGGATAATCCTGTTGACAGGATTATTATAGGGTCCGACATGCTAAAATAAATGGAAATAGTGGTGCAAAAAGAGAAACATAATTTGAAAAGTGCATAAGACAGGTATAAAATTTATGCAGGTTCAAAAAGGACACACATGGAGTTTAATGTTGGAGACCATTCTTAAATAAAAATAAAACCCAGAAATAGTGCACTCAAACTTGGAAAGGTCTCTAATTTTTCACCATGTTATTGTGGACCTTTTGAAGTGTTAGCTAGAGTAGAACCAATAGTCTACAAGCTTGCACTACTAGTCCTTCTAAAAATACATAATGTGTTTTCTATTTCATTATTGAAGAAATATGTGCATGATATAACTCATGTTGTAAATTGGAATGTGATCCAAGTGGAACCAGAGGGAGAGTTTCAAGTGGAACCGCTATGTATAGTCGACAGGAAAGAAACTTTGTTGCGGAACATAGCCATCTCCTAGGTTAAAGTGCAGTGGATGCAATTTAGTCCTAAGGAGGCTACCTGGGAAATGGAAGCGGCTATGAGGAAATCCTACCCATTCATGTTCCAAGGTTTGGATCCTTCATTGGAACACTTAGGACGGTGTTCAGTTCAAGGGGGGAAGGATGTAACATCCCTCCACTTTAAATATTTGAATAATATGAAGTGATTGTGAATATTGAGTT
>SNQJ01S0005671.1:463781-486397 GCA_010110895.2 Picea sitchensis | reverse complement strand
GAGACAGCACTTAGGCATAGTCAGTGCTACTGATTGTAACTGTTGAGTCTAAGAGGGAGTGTTAAATATATTGTACCCTCAACAGTATGACCGTACACTGCCAGTTGTACTTTCTATTTTTGTCTTGCTCGAGCATATATAGCTCAACCATCTTACGTTGTAACTATCTCTTCAGTTATGTTCTGTACTTCTTCATACATTTGAATATACTATTCTTTTCTCTCTTCATTTCTCTTTGCTTCACAATTTATCAATAAGTACCTGGGAGATGGCCATTAATGGAACTGAATCTCAACGAGAGATAACTCCAGTTCCGAGCTACTTCACACTCCACGTACTTGACAACTGTACATATATTAGTTGGTGAATAATGTGTGGCATTAGAGTTCACAATTCCATGTCGACGTAGATGTTGTTAAAGGATGGTGGTAGGTAAGTGGTTTAAAGGTTATTTTAAACCTCTTTCTAATCCAATGTGAACTATTTAATTGGGGTGCTTCACTCCAAGCTCACCCAAGTATGGTAAACTAGGTGTAAAACAATGAAGTTTGGAGGAATAGGACCTTAGCGACCTCAAAGCCAACAAAGTTTGGATATGAAACAAGTATTTTAGTTTAATTCATTGGTAATGTACTCTTATAGGATTGAATTTGTAATCTAATCATTCTCTAATATATTCAATCTTATATCCCTTTTTAATGGTAATAGGATCATAAGTAAGTTTTTAAAGGAAGATTCACAAGAAGAATATAACCAGTTAAAGGGTGACAACCTTTGGAATAAATAAACATAAGTGACATGGTATTGTAAGAGGATTTCAATTAAAAATAGTGAAGATATTAATAACATATATATATTAGACAAAAAAAATAAAATTGAATCCATTGTCAAGGGGATCAACACGTTAAACCTAATGAAAGAGAAGTTAACTTAATTACATATTACAAACCTTGGATGTCAGATGTTGTAACGAACAATTCCATTGAGTAGTCTTTGCTAGACTCCTTACTGTGCTACTTGAATGAAGTTGTGCTACTTGAATGAAGCAACAAGAATTGACTAAAGAGAAGAAATTATTTTAGTCTAAATTAATGCATATGTATTGACTAACAATGATGAGATTAATAATTATGAGTCAATATCAATGAGTGTTCCTTTAATTTTTTTAGAAAAAAAATGTTTTTGGGGTGAGGTTACAGGCACAATACTATTTCATGTATTAGTTTTAGATAACTTATGGTAAGGGAATGACCAAAGAGAATATGTTGACTATTCTCGTTGTAAGGTCTCATATGGAGTGTTATGCATTCATACAGTTCAATGATTTAAACTTAGAAAAAAAATATTGTGGTAAAGTATGTTGGAGTTACTTCACACACACATAACATTTCTTTTTCCTAAGGTTTTTCTTATGTTTATTAGTCATTATCTAGTATCCTAAAGTTTAGGGAGAATAGTTCTTTAGGAGAATATTCTCTTCAGTTTTCACTTCAGTTTGATCAATTGAGTGGAGTCTAGATGCTACATTGGGATTATCACCATGCAACATTGGGATCATCACCATCTAATGCACATTGTCCTTGGGATAATCACCAGCCTAGTGTATTACTCATGATTCCTTGATCTCCTCATCACTTCACTATGTTTCAGTCAGTTAACTGAAGACTAATAGACCAGTTAACTTAGACTAGGTGGCACTTCACTCCCGTAACTGCGTGAGAGACTATACTAGGTGGAATTTTACTCTCATAGTTGTTAGTGTGTGTCCATATCACTCTAGACCACCACTATGGCACATTAGTTACTCATGTATCCTATATCTATTGTAAATTATTCACTCTTTGAGTGTGGAATACAATTAATGAGAATTCTTCCATTCTTTCTCTCTTGCTTCTTCTTTCCCAAATTCTCTCTGCAAATGTGTGTGGTATTTTCTAGCTAGATATATTCTGTGCAGGTTCAACACATTTACATGGTATCAGAGACGACAGTTTGCTAAGAAAAAGCTACACAAAATTATTTTTGCAGGTACTAAAGATTGAAGAACGCAGAAAATATGGATTATTCGTCGACAATACTTCTCATGCCTCATAACTATTTGACTGGAAGCCAAAAATTCTTCTTCAGCTCAGATACAGAGGCTTGTGCCAAATAAATATGGCAATGGAAGTGGACCCTGATTCTGCCGATGAGAAAAATGACTTTCTCAATAGACAAGATATGGCCATAGGATTTATCTTCTTGTCTATTTCTCTAGAAATTCTCCACCAAGTATATGATTTCTCACAAGACTCAAATCCAAATGAATTATGGACCGGATTGGAGGTTTTATTTGGGAATAAGGAAGACTTCATGCAAAAGGTTGACAAAATAGAGAATGTAGAAAAGCCACTAAAACATAAATCATCTCAGTTTGAAGAGCCTTCTACAAAAGTATCTACACAAATTTGTATTCCATTAATTGAAGATGATGTCTACTCCATTTCATATTTGTTTTCTTAATTTCATGTTCAATATATATGGCATGCGTCTCAGGGGTCATATGCAGACACTTTTCCATGCACAATACATGCATCTCAGGAGACAAAAAGGGAGTCGTGCATATCAGACTCAATTCTGATATTTTATGAGCAAAATTTGTAGAAACAAATTGGATATTTGAATTCCTCTTGGGAAAATATCCAATTTCAAAAAACAAATCATCTGAAAGGGATTCTGGGAATTGATGTTATGATCATTTTAAAATCAACAAACTTTTATCATTTTTTCAGAAACGACCAGACAATTTTCAAAGTTTTATCCAAACTTTGTTTGGATCTTCTTCATTACAAGAAGAGAAAGTGGATATGTGTGGACATCTCAATGGTGCATCTACTTCATTAGATATGTGTAGACATCTACATCTTCAACAAAATATTCAACGAGCACAAACTTCCACAGTTGCGAGGTCTTCTTGGAGTGAAGGACAAGGTTGCTTAGCAANTTCCCTCTTTCCTCATTTATTTAAGTGTATCTTTTGTATTTGGGTACCTAACATGGCCTCGTTTCCGGGACCCATTCTTTATCTTCACCATAGTGATGTTTAGAGGAGGTGTTGGAGTACAACCTAGGATTTATTTTTCCTAAAGTTTTTCCTATGTTTATTAGTCATTATCCTGTCTCCTAAAGTTTAGGGAGAATATTTCTCTAGGAGAATATTGTCTTCAATTTTCACTTCAGTTTGATTAGTTGAGTGGAGTCTACATGCTACATTGAGATTATCACCATGCAACATTGGGATCATCACCAACTAATGTGCATTGTACTTTGGATAATCACCAGACTAGAGAATTACTCATGATTCCCCGATCTACTCCTCACTTCACTCTGTTTATGTTAATTAGTTGAAGACTCATAGACTAGGTGGCAATTCACTTTCATAACTTCCTGAGAGACTAGACTAGGTGGCAGTTTACTCCCGTAACTATTGGTGTGTGTCTAGATCACTCTAGAACACCACTATGGCGCATTAGTTACTCATGTATCCTATATCTATTGTAAATTATTCACTCTTTAAGTGTGGAATACGGTTAATGAGAATTATTCAATTCTTTCTCTCTTGCTTCTTCTTTCTCAATTTTTCTCTGCAAATGTGTGTTGTATTTTATAGCTAGATCTATTCTGTGTAGGTTCAACACATTTACAAAGTAAGATCCACCCACAATACTAACCCCTTTTTTCAGAAAGTTTGGAAAGAGGGGGGAAACATTAGTGAATCAAGATTCCACTGGAAAAAGAACCAAAACGGATGCCAAATACTTCAATCCTACATTTGGATCAATTAATGGGTATGTGTGTAAATGTGTTGAAAATTCATAGAATAGATCTAGCTAGAAAATGAAATACACAATTTGCATAGAAAATATGAGAAAAGAGAAGAAGGAGAGAAATAATGGAAGAATTCTCATTAACCAAATAAATGGATGATAATTTACACATGATATACTATGTATAACTCAACTAATGCACACTGGAGGAGAATTCAATGCACCATAGTGGTGTTATAGAGTGATCTGGACACACACCAACAGTTATGGGAGTAAAGTCCCACCTAGTCTAGTCTCTCAAGCAGTTACGGGAGTGAAGTACCACCTAGTCTGAGTTAACTAGTCTCTTAGTCTTTAGTTAACTGACTGAAATATAGTGAAGTGAGGAGGATATTAGGGAATCATGAGTAATGAGATTGTCTCATGATGATCCCTAGAACAATTCACATTATATGGTGATGATCCCATTTCTACATGGTGATAATCCCAATGTGGAATCTAGACTCCATTCAAATGATCAAACTGAAGTGTGAATTGAAGAGAATATTCTCCTAGAGGAATATTCTCCCTAAACTATAGGAGACTGAATAATGACTAATAAACATAGGGAAAACTTTAGGAAAAAGAAATATTAAGTGTGTGAAGTATCTCCAACACCCCCCATGCACATCACTATGGTGAGAATAAAGAATGGGTCCCGGCAATGAGACCATGTTAGGTGCCCAAATATAAAAGATACATTGAAAAAAATGAGGAAAGAGGAAAAAACTCATGGGAAAACCCACCTCAAAGTACAATGTATGTAAAAAGAAGAAGTGATAGTTGGTAGGAAACTGTGTCCCTCACTCCAAGACGACTACACAAAGAATGTAACTTCTTCTCAGAGAAGGTCTTGGTGAAGATGTTTGCAATCTCTTATGCTAAAGGATAGAACTGCAGGTCGATGATCCCATTATGTACTAAGTCTCAGATGTAGTGCATGTAGATATCGATGTTTTTTTTTCACTGATTTTGAAATAGATCTATGTAGAACTTCAAAGTGCTCTAGTTGTCACACCAGATGATGATCGACTGATGAAACTGAATGCCCAACTTAGTGAGAAAATGTTTTATCCACATAGCCTAAATGGTTATGTTAACTACCCCTATGTACTCTACCTTGACTGAAAATAGAACAATATCAACATGCTTCTTTCTCAACCAACAGATATTCCCAGAACCAATACTAAGTGAGTAACCAAATGTGGACTTGTGATCAATGTTATCTCCATCCCAGTCAAACTTAGTGAACCCAATGAGGTACAATGTAGATTCTACTTCATAGTGAATCCCAAAGGTGATGGTGTCTTATACGTATCGAAGGATACACTTTGTAGCCTTCTAATGTAGATCATGTGGCTCCTGCATGAACTTGGAGACTGCTCCAACTTCATAGGAGAGGTCTGGTCCGGATTGTGTGAAATACAACAATCTCCCCACTAGTTTTCTGTATAGTGTGTTGTCAATGGTGTTTCCCCGCCATCCTCAAGTCTGTCTCTTGATAGGAAAGGATTCGGGGAATACTTGCAGTTTGTGATGTGAAATATCTCAAGGATATCTCGTGCATACTTGGTATGAGACAGTTTGATGCCTGATGCATCCTAAATAATATCAAGTCCAAGGAATAAATGTATCAGACCCATGTCCATCATAAATAAATTTTTATGCATAATCCTCTTGACTGCAACAATTGTTGAAGTTGAGCAACTAGTGATCAACAAATCATCAACATACATAACTAGGATTAGAAGTGAATCAACCGTCCTGAGCATGTAAACATTTGGGTATGACTAGCAATGTACAAAGTTTTGTGAAAGAAGGTCGGAAATAATATTGGCATACCATTCCCTCAGATCTTGCTTGAGGCCATAAAGAGACTTCTTCAGTCAACAGACCAAAGATGAATCCTACATAAATACTTGGGGCTGCTCCATATAGATCTCCTTAGAGAGATCGCCATGAATAATTGAATTCTTCACATCCATCTGATGGACCTCCCATCCCTTGTCTTCTGTAATGGAAAGTGAGAAATGTATGGAATCCATATTCCCTACTGGAGTGGAGGTCTCATCATAGTCAATGTCATGAACATGCTCAAAGCCTTTGGAAACTAGCATGGATTTGTATCTACTAACCTGTCCATTCAATGTGCTCTTGGTCTTATAGACCCATATTCACCTGACAAGTTTCCTTTATGAAGGAAGGGGAACCGGATACCAAGATGGATCTCTAGGAGGGAGTTGTACTCCTCCTGCATGGAAGATTCCCAAAAGGGATTTCCAGCATCCTCGCCATAGGACTGTGGATCTGAAGAATGAACCAAGAAAATATTCTTGGGTGGCATCGGTTCAATGGAATTGAGTGCAAGAGGAGGCTCCTCAAAATCATATCGAGTCCTCCTAATATCATCTAGATCCCCAACAAGATCTTTTGCATCCTGAAGAGTAGTCTTGGCCCACTTGGGCCTAGACTCTGGCTCTACATCTAGATATGCATGCACTAACTATGCATCTGAGTGTATTGACTCTGTATCTATATCATCTGAAGAAGAGTCAACATGTGCATTCTCATTATCTCTGATAGGTAGAAGAACAAAAGTGTATGCATGTGAATGTTGAGGTAACTGCGAGACTCTTTCCTCAAATTGGACACTTCCTTCAATGATGATTTGGTCGAAGGAAAGATCAATGAGTCTGTATACCTTCACATTGTTGGGTTATGAATCAAAGATACACTTTTTTCTCTGTGGATCAAGTGCCTTCCTCTTCTTAGAGGGAATCTTGGCCCATGCACGTAAACTGAAAATATGGAAGTTGGTCACTTGCAGTTTGAGGCCACTCCAAGTCTCATATGGGGTCTTATCCTTGACATATCTATGGAGAGATCTATTTTGGATGTAGTTTGCACAATTAAGTTCTTCAACCCATAATCTCTATGGAAGTGACTTTTCATGTAGCATGCAATATGCAATCTCTTTTAGAGATCTATTTTTCCGTTCAACAACTCCATTTTGCTGCAGAGTATAAGGAACTGTGTGTTGCAAATGGATCCCGACCTCATGACAAAGATTGTGTATCTCATGGTTGACATACTCTCCCCCTTTATCTGTTCACAGGAGTTTGATTTTCTTCTCTGGCCGTGTCTCAACGAGGGCCTTGAAATCTTTGAGGTGTTGAAAGACCTCTGATTTTTTCTTGAGAAAGAAAATCCATGTGAAACATGAGAAATGATTAACAAAAATGAGTATGTACCTTTATTTACTAATTGATGTATGTGGAAAAGGGTCCATGAGGTCACTATGGATCAAATCTAAAGGAGAGGAAGCCTTCTGAGTGTTTCCTTTGTCGAATTTCTCTTCAGGTTGTTTTCCAAGAACACATCCCTCACAAATTCTTTTGGAGAAGTGGATGTCAGGTAGACCATCAACCATTACCTATTTGCTAAGTTGTTTCACATATATTAAATTTAAATTCCCAAACCTTTCATGCCATATCCTATTACTTTCATCAGCATGGGTAAGCAGTAATGCATAATCTGGTTCAATAAATTCAGAAAATGTGTAGAGTCTAGATTGATGATTTACCTCACCGGTAGCAACCCTGGAATTAGTTTTCATGTCATAGATATCCACTGCATCAGGTGTGAATATGACTCTCTTTCTAGTGTCATATTTTTTCATATGATACACAAAGATAAGATTGAGGGAAAGTTTGGGAACGTGTAGCACATTCTTGAAGATTTTGTTTGTGAGTTCAATTCTTCCCTTGCTAGTGACCTCGACTGGAGAGTTGTCCCCCATAAGAATAGGACATTTTCATGCATCCAGTGAATAATATACTTATTTTGTGCCTTCCATCTAGTGTGATTCATATGAATCTACGATCCAAGCATCGAGAGAGGAGTTGATGGAAATCAAAGCATGGATATAATTTCCTTTCTTAGGATTCTGATCTTCTGGCTTCTTCTTCTTGGAATCCCCGGGGATGTGATATGCAAGGTTTTTTTTCTAAAGTATTTGGGCCATTTGATCTATCTGTTTCTTCATACATGCATATTCTAGATGGAATCCTTTATGGAAGTAAGTTCATTTCTCCCCTTTTCTTCCCTTTCCACCTTTAGATCTAGAGGCATCGTTGAAGGGTTTTGAGTACCCTTCCTTATTTGGATTTTCATGTGATTTCCTTTTGTCTTTGTATTTAGATTTTAGATATTGATGACCACTATCATCTTACACAATAAGTGCATGCAGCTTTGGGCCTTTGATTTTTTCCATATTGATGAGCTTGTTCTTCTCTTGTGTCAGGGACTCGATAAAGGCCTCAAGAGAGATCATCATCAAGGTGGATCCAGAGGCTAGCCTAGCTGAATGAAATGTAGATACAAACACTGAGTATTCCGGACCAAGTTTGGTAAGAATTGTAAGAGCCGTTTGATTCCCCTCCTTAGATTTATCAACCCCGCAAGCCTTGAGTTGCAAAAACAAATCCTTATATTTGGTAAAAAAATATTGGATATTGTCAAATTTTTTTGGATCCAAAGTGAGCAATTCCAACTAGAGCATGTGTCCCCTCATCGATTCTGTTTTCCAAAAATCGCTTCCATGGTGGTCCAGGATTTATTGGGGGTTTTACAGGAGGATATGTGAGAGAGGAGCTCAGGAGAAATGAGACTGCAAATAGTTCCAAACACTTCATCCATTCGATTTAGATACTTGGATTTTTCTATGGTTGATGTGGGTTTTGTCTCTGTTTTCATGGTTAACCTATATAATCCTTTGCCTCGAAGATGAATTATCATCCTCTCCTTCCATGCAAATAAATTGTATGGTGTAAGAATGATTTCTTTTGGAAATTCCATTTTTCCATTGTCTTCAATCTTCGGTACCTACAAAAATAATCTGGCGTGTCTTTTCCCTAGCAGTTTGTCGGCTTTGATACCATGTAAATGTGTTGAACCTGGACGTTATAGATCTAGATAGAAAATGATATACACAATTTGTAGATAAAATAGAAGACAGAGAGAAAGAATGGAAGAATTTTCATTAACCAAATGAATGAATGATAATTCACACATGATATACTCTGTATAACTCAACTAATGTGCAATGGAGGAGAAGCCAATGCACCATAGTGGTGTTCTAGAGTGATCTAGACACACACCAACAGTTACGGGAGTAAACTTCCACCTAGTCTAGTCTCTCAAGAAGTTATGGGATTGAACTTCCAACTAGTCTGAGTTAACTAGTCTCTTAGTCTTCAGTTAACTGTCTGAAATAGAGTGAAGTGAGGAGGAGATTAGAGAATCATGAGTAATGTGCTAGTATGGTGATTATCTAAATAACAATGCGCATTAGTTGGCGATGATCCCAATGATGTATGGTGATAATCACAATGATGCATGGTGATAATCCCAATGTGGCATATAGATTCCACTCAACTGATCAAACTAAAGAGAATATTCTCCTAGAGTAATATTCTCCTTAAACTATAGGAGACTGAATAATGAATAATAAACATAGGGAAAACCTTAGGAAAAATAAATCCTAGGTGTGTGTGAAGTATCTCCAACAATGTGATGAATTTTCATTATTTACACTAGTAATATCTAGCATCTTAGGTTGATTGTGTTCCTAGTTTCATTATATTTTCATTTCGGTCCACCCATGTTCATGTCTTCGTACTATATGTTTCATTTACTTATGTTATTCTTTTTTATTGATATTTATTCCTCTCTCAATCCTCATGCCCTATTTTCTACTTTCTTCTCTTCTTCATACTTTTCTCTTCTATTTTCTTTTGTATGTAGTATCATTTCCCTTCCCCCTTCCTTTATTTCCACTAAGCCATGATCATCATTGTATGCCTTTTCCAACCCTCAATTTTTCATTGTTTCATTACCCCTTCCCTACACCCAACCTCTTTGATATTATGTATAATGACAAATTATCCATACTTGACGATTATTGTATTCCTCGATCAATTGTTCAAGCCATAATAATACAAGAATAACAATTTCAAAAATAAAATGTGAACACTATTTCATGAATAATGAGACACTTGGTGCTTCCGATGGTGGTTATGTTAGGATCTAGTTATATCAACATAATATATAATGGGACACTTCGTGTTCCTACGATGGTTATGTTAGGATCTCGTTATCATTATACTACATTTTGAACTAAATGTCTTATTTTATTCTTGCTCAAGGTATTTTTGCAGTTCCATAAGATCTTGTTGATGCAAGAACATCACCGTCATCATTCAATGAAGAAAGGTGGATGATGACTCAACATCCAGTGCAATGCACTTAACTGGTTTGGATTCCAAGGAGGGCGTATCACTTTAAATTTTGAAAACCTTGTAATTAAAGTTCCCATACGATTTTGAAGCTAGAGCCATTGTGAGTGCTCTAGGAAATTGTAATTTTCTTTTAATACCTTGAGGATTGTAAATATTTGAGAGTCGACTCATATCTAGGTTGTAATTATCCATTTAATGTAATAAAATTAGTGGTAGGATGCTTTAATTGTGATATGATAGCACTAGAATAGTCTGGAGGGAAGGCTCGAGAAGCACCCTCATGTATAAAAGTATGTAATGTATGCCCAAAAGTGGTTGTTGGAAAAATATTGTTGGATAGTTGTTGAAAGAAGCTGAGAGCTAACGAAACCCTTGTAAATATTTTCTGAAGGAATATAAAAGAAGAGAATTGCTTTAAGATATCTGAGCATACTTGTCTTTGAGTAACTGGGTAATGTTAATTTGTTTATTTCTATGTTTGTATGTGTGTGTGAATTTAAATAGTTGGTTGAATGGATCCCTAATGTTATTGTAAGTTTCAATTATTTCTCTTATGAAATCTTGGTGCAAGGAGTGCATAGTGCCCATGCAGGGAGTGCAAAGTCAGATCCATTTATAGGCTCAATAACTGAGGATAGATAGTGTGAGTTTGTGCAGAGTGAGTGAAAGGAGTGCACATGTACTCGTTAGAGTATAAAAACTTGAAGGCCAGTCCTGTGCAAGGTGTGCACAAGGCCAACACTTAGTGAAGTGTTGAAAACGTTACAAGGAGAGTGAGCACAAGGAGTGTGCAAGAGACTTTTATAACTCCTAATCTCAAAGAGGAGACAAGTGAAAGGAGTGCACAGAGCCAACATTTCTTCTAAAGTGTTGGAAAAGATCAGGAGGACGAGAGTGGGTGCCAAGAGAGAATCATAAGTAATCTGAAGGGACAAAGGGTCGAGACCCTTTCAAGTCAAAGAGTGCCAAGATCAAGAGAAATAACACAAGTATGCACCAGAAGACAGTCCATGTTCTAGACTAAGGAGAAGCGCCAGGTGTGTGCGAGTGACTTTGTTAAGGGATAAATATCAAGAGAGAAGCACGAGGTGTGCACTAAATTCTAATTCCTTTGAGTTGATAAAGCTCAGGAAGGATAGTGAGATTTAGTTCTCGAAAGGAAGAATCCATTTTGTTTGGAGGGTGAGCGGGCGAGATCTACTCAGAAGGAGTTAATATCTCTCATAGCCGTCAGATGTGAAAAAAGAGCACGATCATTAATCTTCTAAGTTCTTTAGACTTTGTCACTCCATAGAATTTTAAGTGTTGTTGCAAGAGTATGAAAAAACCTCGAAGCTCCGAATCCCGAAGTAGATCCTGACCGTTGGCGTTGGGTGTACATGTCGACAAATCTCACGCATTCATAGATTTGGCACTCCAAAGGAATTTTGTTCTAAATTATTCTGGGTCAAAAATCTGCAAAGGCATGAAATTCAGAGTCCATCTTCACCGTCCATCGTAAGGGACACATGGATCGTAGATCCCCGCCCTTCGCTAGTTCGATGTTCGGTTTTTCAAGGAATTGGTGGTGATTATAAGTAAGAACTCCCAAATCCTAGAGTTCTAGAGTTGATCACAATCATTGGTTGTTGAAGAAGCAGGAGCCATTGATCTCCTCCCTTCGCATGTTTGACATTAGACAATTCTGGATGAGGTGGTTATTTAGGTTGAAGAAGTCCCAAAGATCATTGTCAAGAGTGGGTGTGGACCGTTGATCCGAGGTGAATTTAAACCATCCGATCTGAGAATTATGCCTCCGTGAGCTCGGAGGTATTACATGTTGTAGAAGAGAAAATTTATGAATCCCAAAGCCCTAGAGTTCCTATGAGTTGTCAATGTTTGCAAAGGGCAAAGACCATTGATCCAGGTAACTATTCGAGAGTTCACAAATTCGTTGTTCAGAGGGATTGGAGTGTCGTGTTGTTAAAACCCCTGAATCCTAGAGCTTCGGAGCGGTAAAGTAGCACCTTTTGGCTAGCGCCTGGTTCTAACCCGTGGTCACATGAGATTTCTGACAAAGAAAAAGGTTTAGAACCAAAATTTGATAATAAAGGTAAAAGGGGGGCTTAGAGAAAAGCACCTATGGGTTTGTCTTTGACCTGCACTAGGAATTTAAAGGACTTGTGAACATTAAGAGAGGATCCAACAGGGATCTGAGAGTTGATTCAACTCGTTAGAATAATGATCCTAGACCGGGAGGTCATGTGAGCCCCAAGAGAAGGTGGATGTTTTCATCAAGTGGTATCAAAGAACATAAAATATTTTGTCTAATGCAATCAAGTTGTATCAGATCAAGAAATAAGCTCAATGAGAAAAATAAAATTTAGAATCATGCCACCAAGAAGATGCATAGAGAGACTTGTAGTCAATGCAACCATGGAAGAGGAAATGAGACAACTTCGTGTAAAGTTGGATTCCATGGAGACAACACAAATAAGAGAACCCAAATTTGGTGATGTTAATGAATCTAAAAGTGAATATGTAGAGGAAGAAGAATTTGTAGGAGAATAAGTAGTAGAGGAGCGATTGTTGAGGGTTGTTGTCAAGATGAGAACTAAAGAAAAAATGGAAGTCCCAATGTACAAAGTGTTGGAGTTAATTCACACACACCTAGGATTTCCTTTTCCTAAGGTTTTTCCTTGTTTATTAGTCATTATCCACTCTCCTATATTTTAGGAAGAATATTCCTCTAGGGAGAATATTCTCTCCAGTTTTCACTTCAGTTTGACTAGTCGAGTGGAGTCTAGATGTTGCATTGGTTTTGTCACCATGAAACATTGGGATCCTAACCAGCTAATGAACATTAGCCTTGGTATCATCACTAGATTATCACATTACCCATGATTCCATGATCTCCTCCTCACTTCACTCTATTTCAGTCAGTTAACTTAAGACTGGTAGACTAGTTAACTCAACTAGGTGGGAGTTCACTCTCGTAACTTCCCGATAGACTAGAATCGGTGGAAGTTTACTCTTGTAACTGTTGGTGTGTGTCCATATCACTCTAAAACACCACTATCGCACATTGCAATCTCCTCTAGTGCACAATGGTTGAGTTATACATAGTATATCACGTGTAAATTATTCATTATTCATTACGGTTAATGAGAATTATTCCATTCTTTCTCAATTTCTCTCTGCAAATGTGTGTAGTGTTTTCTAGATAGATATATTATGTACAAGTTCAACACATTTACATGGTATCAGAGCCCATAGACTGCTAAGAAAAACTACACAAAATTATTTTTGCAGGTACCAAAGATTGAAGACAACGGAAAAATGGAATTCCCAGAAGAATTCATTCTTACACCTTACAATTACTTTGCATGGAAGGAGAGAATAATCATGCACTTCTGAACTAGAGGATTGTACAGATTAACCTTGAATACATAGACATAACTAACATTATCCATAGAAAAATCCAAGTATCTAAATGGAATGGATGAAGCATTCCAAACAATTTGCAGTCTCATCTCTCTCGATCTCCTTTTTCACATATCTTCCTGTAAAACCCCCAACGAAGCCTGGACCACCTTGGAAGGGATCTTTTGAAAATATGATGATATGAGGGGACACATTCTTGAGGTGGAATTTCTCACATTGGATCCAAAAATATTCGACAATCTCCAATATTTCGTTACAAAATATAAGTATTTACTATCACAACTCAAAGCTTGCGGGGTTGATAAATCTAAGGAGGAGAAAAAAATAGTTCTCACCATTCTCTCCAAACTTAGTCTTGAATTTTCCATGTTCATATCCACATTCCATTCAGTCAAATTCACCTATGGATCCACCTATAAGATGGCTTCTCTTGAGAAGTTTATCGAATCCCTGACACAAGAGCAAACCAATCTTATCAACATGGGAAAAATCAAAGGCCCAAAGGTGCATGCACTTAGTGTGAAAGATGGAAGCCATAAACATCATAAATATAAATATAAATTTAAAATGAAATGTCATGCAAATCATAAGAAGGAAGGGTACTCAAAACCCTTCACTGATGCCTTCGGTTCCAAAGGTGGAAAGGGCAGAAAAGGGGAGAAATGCACATATTGCCATAAAGGATTCCATCCATAATCTGCATGCATGCAGAAAAAACTAGATATAATGACTCAAATACTTCAGAAAAACAACCTTGGAGATCACATCCCTGAGGGTGCCAATAAGAAGAAGCCAAAATATCAGAATCCCAAGAAAGGTGATTATAGCCATGCATTGATTTCCATCAATTCCTCTCATGATGCTTGGATCGTAGATTCAGGAGCATCACATCACATGGCTTCCAAAAAAACATTATATTCTTCATTGGATGCATGCAAAGGTCCTCCTATTCTGATGGGGGACAAATATCTATTCAAGGTCACCGACAAGGGAAGGATTGAACTCACCAATGGAAGCTTCGAGAATGTGTTGCACATTCCCAAACTTTCCCTCAATCTTTTTTTCGTGTATTGGATGACAAATTCCCACACTTGAAAGAAATTCATTTTCACACCAAATGCAGTGGACATCTGTGACATGAAAACCTATTCTAGGGTTGCTACCGGTGAGGTAAAACATCAATCTAGATTGTATACATTTTCTGAGTTTATTAAACCAGATTCTGCTTTACTGCTTACTTGTGTTGATGAAAGTAGTAGGATATGGAACAAAATGTTTGGGCATTTGAATTTCGGGAATATTCAACAACTTAGAAAGAAAATATTGGTTGATGTTCTACCAAGCATCCATTTCTCTGAAGGAATTTGTGAGGGATGTGTTCTTGGAAAACATGCTCAGGAGAAATTCGACAAAGGAAAGACTCATAGAGATTCCTCTCCTTTAGATCTGATCCATAGTGACCTCATGGATCCTTTTCCACATCCACCAATCAATAAAATGAGGTTTGTTCTGATTTTTTTTTATGATTTGTCACATTTCACATGGATTTACTTTCTAAGGAAAAAATATGTGGTCTTTCAACACCTCAAATATTTCAAAGCCCTCTGTTGAGACATAGTCCGAAAAGAAAATAAAAGTCCTCCGAAATTATAATGAGGGAAGGTATGTCAACCATGAGATCCATAATATTTGTCGTGAGGTAGGGATTCCGTTGCAGTAAGAAATTCCCTATACTCCGTAGAAAAACCGATTTGATGAGTGGAAAAATAGATCTCTAAAAGAGATGGCTTCTTGCATGCTACATGAAAAGTCACTACCACATAGACTAGGGGACAAAGAACTTAATTGTGAAACCTATATCCAAAACAGATCTCCCCATATATATGTCAAAGATAAGACCCCCTACAACGCTTGGAGCGTCCTCAAACCAAAAGTGATCCTCTTTCGTATTTTCGGTTCACGTGCATGGGACCACATTCCCTATGAAAAGAGGAAGGCACTTGATCCACAGAGAACAAAGTGTATATTTTTCTGATACCTTGCAGTGTGAAGGGATGCAAACTTATTGATATTTCCTCGGACTGGCTCATCATTGAGTGAAGTGTCCAATTCGAGGAAAGTGTCTCGCATGTACCTCAACAGTCGCATGCAAACACCTTCATTCTTTCACCTATCTGAGATGACGAGGATGCACATACCGACTCTTCTTCAAATGAGAGTTATAATTCAGAGGAATCATATGATCTAGATTCAAATTTAGTATAGTCAGATGCACAATCAGTGAATCTAGATGCAGATGCAAAGCCAAAGAAAAGGCCCAAGTGGGCCCAAACTACTCTTCAGGATTGAGGGGATCTTCTTGGCGATCCAATCGATACTAGGAGGACTCGATCTGATTTCAAGGAGCCTCCTATTTCACTCAATGCCACTGAACCATTTCCCTGTAGGCATATTTTCTTGGTTCAGTCTTCAGATTCAGAGTCTTATGGTGAGGTTGCTAGAAATCCCTTTTGGTAATCTGCCATGCAGGAGGAGTACAACTCCCTCCTTGAGAATGAGACATGAGATATGGTTCCCCTGCCTTCTGGAAGGAAACTTATCATGTGCAGATGGGTCTACAAGACCAATAGCATAGAAGATGGACAGATTAGCAAATACAAAGCTAGGATTGTTTCCAAATTCTTTCAGCAAGTGCATGGAATTGACTATGATGAGACCTTTGGTCCAGTAGCGAAGATGGATTCCCTACATTTTTCACTTTCCATTGTGGAAACCAAGGGATGGGAAGTCCATCAGATGGACGTGAAGAATGCATTTCTTCACGATGATCTCTCTGAGGAGATCTATATGGATCAAACCCAAGGATTTATGCAAGATTCATCTCTAGTCTGTCGATTGAAGAAATATCTTTATGGCCTCAAGCAGGCTCCGAGGGAATGGTATGCCAAGATGGACTCCTACCTGTTGTCACAGAACTTTGTACATTGTAAATATCACCCGAATGTCTACATGCTCAGGACAACTGATTCACTTATACTCTTAGTTTTGTATGTTGATGATTTGTTGATCACCAGTTGCGCGGCTTCAACGATTGTTGTAGTCGAGAGGATTCTACATGAGAGGATTTTGATGATGAACATGGGTCCACTACACTTCTTCCTTGGACTTGATATCAGTCAGGATGCACCCAGAATCAAACTGTCTCAGGCCAATTATGCTCGAGATCTCCTTGAGAGATTTCACATGACATACTGCAAGTCTACTCTGACTCCTTTCCTATCATGAATCAAACTTCAGGATGGCGAGGACACTCTACTGGTTGAAAACACACTGTACAGACAACTAGTGGGGAGCTTGTTGTATCTCACACAATATGTACTAGACCTCTCCTATGTAGTTGGCACAGTTTCCAAGTTCATGTAGGAGGCGCATGAGCTACATTGGAAGGTTGAAAAGTGCATCCTTCGATACGTATAGGGCACCATCACCTTTGGGATTCATTATGAAACATACTCTACATTATATCTCATCGGGTTTACTAATTCTGACTGGACTGGCGACAACACTAATTGCAAGTTCACATTTGGTTACTCACTTAGTCTTGGTTCCGGTCTTATATATTGGTTGAGCAAGAAGAAGGTTTCTATTTCTCTTTATTCAATCGAGGCAGAGTATAGAGGGGTAGTTAACATAACCATTCAGGATATGTGGCTACAACATTTTCTCACTAAATTGGGCATTTAGTTTCATCAACCGATCATCATATGGTGTGACACCCAGAGCACTTTGAAGTTCTGTAGAGATCTAGTTCTGAGGCAATGGATGAAGCACACCGAGATCCACATGCACTACATCCGGGACTTATTACATGAGGGGATCATCTATATATAGTTTTGTCCTTAAACAGAACAAATTTTAGACATCTTCACCAAGACCTTACTAAGTAGAAGTTTCATTCTTTATGAAGTTGTATTGGAATAAAGGACACATTTGCCTAGCAATTGTAGTTCTTTTTACATACATTGTACCTTGAGGGAGGAGTTTTTCCATGAGGTTTTCCCTCTTTTCTCACTTTATTTCAGTATATCTTTTTTATTTGGGTACCTAACATGGCCTCGTTGTCGTGACCCATTCTTTATTTTCACCATAGTGATGTTCAGGGGGGGTGTTGGAGTTACTTCACACACACCTAGGATTTATTTTTCCTAAGTTTTTTCCTTGTTTATTATTCATTATCCAGTTTCCTATATTTTAGGAAGAATATTCCTCTAGGGAGAATATTCTCCTCAGTTTTCACTTCAATTTGACTAGTTGAGTGGAGTCTAGATGCTGCATTGGTTTTGTCACCATGCAACATTGGGATCATCACCAGATAATGCGAATTAGCCTTGGTATAATAACCAGACTAGCGCATTACCCATTATTCCATGATCTCTTCATCACTTCACTCTATTCAAGTCAGTTAACTGAAGACCGGTAGACTAGTTAACTCAGCTAGGTGAGAATTCACTCCTGTAACTTCCTGAGAGACTAGACTAGGTGGTAGTTTATTGTCGTAATTGTTGGTGTGTGTCCAAATGACTCTATACCACCACTATGGCACATTTTCTTCTTCTCCAGTGCGCATTGGTTGAGTTATATAGAGTATATCATGTGTAAATTATTCATTATTCATTACGGTTAATGAGAATTCTTCCATTCTTTCTCTCTTCCTTCTTCTTTCTCAATTTCACTCTGCAAATGTGTGTAGTATTTTCTAGATAGATCTATTATGTGAAAGTTCAATACATTTACACAAAGATGATTTGAATCTGGAAGAACTTCTTGACTGGATAATTTCTTTAGATAAGTACTTTGACTATCAAGATATTGATGATGAGAAGAAGGTAAAGCATGCAGTGACTAGATTGAAGGGACATGCAACTTTATGATGGGACGAGTTGCAAGAAGACAAAAGGAGAAAAGGTAAGTATAAAATTAGGAATTGGGATGGAATCATAGCTAAGTTGAAGGCTAAGTTCATGCCCAAAAATTAACGGTTAAATCTATTCAAGAAGTTGCAGAATCTGAGACATAAAGGTTTGTCGGTGAAGGAGTATACTGAAGAATTTTATAAGCTTAAAATAAGAGCAGGACACAAGGAGAATGATGAAGAAAATGTTGCTAGGTACATTAATGCATTGAGGTATGAGATCTAGGATGATATTAGTATGATGACAATGAGAAATGTAGAAGATTCTTATCAGGTGGCCTTGAAGGCAGAAGAAAAGTTGGTAAGGAAGCACAATCAACATAATAGGGGAAAGAGTCCTAACATAGGAAGATGAACCTTCAGAGAAAAGTTCCAGAAGCCTAGAGGATAAGCTAGAAGATATAACAATCAGATAGAGAGAGGAGGAAGTTCTAGAGGAGGAAACTATGGTGGAATAAATTATTTTCCCAGAAGTAGAGGAAGAGCCAAAGGAGGAGAAGTGAAGTATTATGCCTGTGGAAAAATACGGTACATGTCTTGGGAATGTCCTAAGAAGAAGAATGCAGGACTTAGAGGAGCTCACATTTCTGAAGTGCGGCTGAGGAATGTTGAGACATAGATGAAATAAAAAGAAACAAAATAAGGAAGATCACTCATGATGAGGAAAGCTCTCGTAAAGACAGAGAAATAATTGTGAGAACCAGTATAGAGGAATAGTTTGTTCATAACTACTTGAAGGACCAGAGATAGGGTATGCAAGGTGATAATAGACAGTGGGAACACTTGTAATACCCCTATCTCGAACCCAGTTGTAAATGTAAAAGAAAATGTACTTAATCTCGTGAGTTGTTTGATATCATTTTTGTATGCACCTTCCATGGCATAGTGCACACATGTACTGTGCACTAAAATGATGAAGTGTGCACATTCCAGGAGCGCAACAAAATTAAGTGGGCATTATTTTGAGGCTAGAGAGCCTTTGTGTATATGCTATGTTGTATAGGTTGGTGAGCCAGTTATTATAAGCTAGGAGGCTTATTGATATGAAAATTTTACTTGATCTTTAACCATTACTTGCATGTGAATTTTTTTTAATTGTTAACCATCTTTATGAATGAAAAATTAAAGAACATTCATCAAGCACATAAACATGTAAGCATACTATATATGAATAAGAATTGGTAACGGAGTTCACCAGACTTCCTGGCTACCTATCCGGGCCATTTTCCAAATGGGAAGGTCGATAGATTAAGTATTCAAATGCTTACAAAGTGACTTCTAATTTCTGTCTGTCATATATAGTAACAGACTTCAACAACATCTGCAAGATGAAATTCTGAGACTTTTAAGTATAAACATGGATACCTTTCTGTGTATCCGAAAGGTTTTGTGAGCACTTTTCTGTCTGGATGCCTGAATGCAAAAAAAGAAGCTGGATCTGAAATCCTTGCGAAAAATTGATACTTTTGAGTATAAACTCGATATATTTAAGAAACTGGACTCCGAATGCCGTTTTTGGCACAATTCCCAAATCTACCCTGATTGTACAGTCTGTACGACCTCGAGATGCGTGCCAATTATGTACCACCTTGAAATGCATGCAAATACCACCTCGGTCTACATGAAAATTCACTTCAATCACTGTGTAGCATCACCTCGATCTATGTGCCTGTCTCTGTCTTCATCAAAACTCTTTCTCCCTCCTCGGGATTTGTGCCCAAGCCTCATTTAAATAATAAAAAAAACAATAGTTTTTGGGGGGCGCAAGCTATGGGCCACGCGCCCTCCGAAATCCCCCGCATCTTTTCATTTTTTAAAGTTTTTGTGCCATTCCCTGCCACGTTCCATGGCGGTGGTGCATTAGTAGTTGTAGTTGTTATAATGGTTGGGGAGGGCGGAAGTCCCGGGGTCAAACCTGTGGGCTTCCCTTCCTTGGCGCGATTTGATATATGTTTTTTTTAACATTTGATATATGCTTGCGCGTGATTTATGTTATATCATATTTGGACTATGATATGGTTTATATATGCACGCGACTTTGGTGTAATATATATGGTGCATGCGATATAGTTTTAACATATATTTCGGGTGCACTTCATATGTTTTAACATATGGTATGGTTTATATATATCACATTTAGATTTATGATATGGTTTTAATACCAAGGGGGCCTTGGTGTTGGCAAGGTCAAGGGCTAGGCCCTTGACCACCCCCCCCTTTTTTTTTTCAAACCATTTCTAACCATATTTTTGATCATTTTAACCCATTTATAACCATTTTTGACGAAACTTCCCTTGCTCATATCTTTGTCACGTGGAGGCCGTTTTTCATGAAACGAACGTCACCGGAAAGCTGTTGACGAGCTATTCCACTTTGAAAGATTTACTTTTCCATTTGAATACTTTAACTCTATCTAATTTTGAGATGATTCACCTGGATCAAACCTTCCCACTGGAAAGCTTTTTGGCCACAAAAAGTATGAAATCATTCAGAAAATAAGTGAGGGTATAATTCCCTCACTCTTTTGGTATCTATCCACCTTGCTTTGCTTGGATGCATTCCTTTTAACCCCACATGAAGAAACTCCATGTCTCCTCTTCATGACGATCTGACCTTCTTGTCCAATTTTACATCTTCTTGAAGTTCATTAAGATACTCAGGTGCAAACTCATCCATAGAAGGTACTTGAACCTGTACATCTTGGTCTATAATCATAGGCGGCTCATAAAATTTCAAGTTTTTCACATTAACAACTGAATACATTTTCATATAAGGAGGCAATTCTAACCGGAAATCATTATTACCGACTTTGTCCAAAATTGTAAAGGGTCCATACCTGATAGGTTTCAACTTTCTACCTTCACCTTGAAGTCGATCTTTGTTGATATGAAGCCATACTTGATCACCAATCTGAAAATGATGATCTATACGATGCTTGTCATGCCTTTTTTTGTATTTGGCCTGACTTGATTCCAGTTGTACCTGCACTGCTTGATGAATTACCTGAATCTGCTGAATAAACCTTCGAGCTTTATCTACATCAACTTGTTCACATTCCACTGTATCTTTCCCAAAAATGAAGTCTAAAGGAGACTTTGGTAAGTACCCAAAACATGCTTCGAAAGGAGACTTTTGAGTAGAAGAGTGTATAGCTCTGTTGTAGGCATGTTGTACATAATGCAATTGTTCATCCCAAAGCTTGGGATGCTTAGCACAATATCCTCAAAGAAGATGTACCACAGTCCTATTGACCACTTCATTTTGATTATCGGTTTGTGGATGAAATGTTGTGCTTTTCTTCAACTTTGTGTCCATAAGTTCCCATAATGATGGCCAAAATTTCCCAAGAAATCGGGAATCTCGATCAGAAATAATAGAAGTAGGAAGTGCAAAATGGATCCATTCATTTTGGAAGAACAAATGAGCAGTCATCTCAGTTGCGATCTTCTTTTTACAAGGCATGAGTATACACATTTTACTGAATCAATCCACAACAACATACAGATAGTCATGTCCTTTTCTAGATATTGGTAAACCTCCTACGAAATCCATTGAAACACTTTCCCATGGATGAGAAGGAACTGGAAGTGGAGTGTACAAGCCTAACTTTCTGTTACTTGGTTTGCTTGTTTCACACATGACACAACCTTTTACATATTTGGACACGGTTTCATTCATTCGAGGCCAATAACAGAATTTTTGTAATTGTGCTACAGTTTTACCTACTCCAAAATGGCCTGAAATGAGAGAAGTGTGAGCTTCTCTTATCACATGCCCTCTTTCACTTTGTGGAATATAGATTTTACCAAGATGATACAACAACTTGTCATTGATATGATAATTCAATTCTTCATTTTGATAACCATGCCTTAGTGATTCATAAACTTCTTTGAAATCTTCATCCTTATTATATTGTTCCACATAGCTTGCATGAACTAAAGGACTTTGTTGAATAACAATAGAAGCATTTGTTGGAGGTATAGATAACATATCTGCAACTTTGTTATGAATTCCTTTCTTATACTTAATAACCAAATGAAATTGTTGTAAAAACCCCATCCATCTGAAATGCCTTGA